>OVBE01000637.1:0-46773 GCA_900406425.1 Iberis pinnata | reverse complement strand
CCCATCTGGATCTTGTCTTCCTGGACCCTTTTCTCCTCATCATGTCGGCGTCCAGCTAGGCCTTGAGTCGAAATGGACTTTTAGGATAGGTGCTACACCTGGTATCAACAATTTTCATCTTCATTCAACTTGGTTTAAAAGACCCACTTCACTCCAATCTTCGTTTCTTCTTTCGGCAGAGTTACAAGTTTCCAAGTGCCATTTTTCTCAATAGCTTGTATCTTATTTCTCATTGCTTCCAACCATTTCTCTTCTTTACTTGCATCTGCAAATTTCACAGGATCTTCTTTAGACAAGAATAAAGCCATTGCCATCTCTTCATCATCATCATCATCATCAGAGATTCGTTCTCCATTTTCATAATCTTTCATCCATGATGGTGACCTTCTATCTCTCCTTTGTTGTGTCTTTGGTGGTTGAATATTTCCTTTAATCTCAATGTTTTCTAGAGGATGTTCCTCTATAATATTCTCCTCTTCTTTTACAGCTTTAGCTTCTGAAGTTCTTTCTAATTCTGAATCTTCTTCTCCCCAATCAAGTATCTCTTCATGATTATTTTCTCCTTCTGTACTCCAATCTCACTTTTCTCCTTTTTCAGAAGTCACATCACGTCTAACAACCACCTGTTTAAAAACTGGATCATAAAACTTATATGCTTTTGATTCCTCGCTTGTTCCAAGAAGGATGCATTTGTGGCTTCTGTTGTCAAGTTTTATTTTTCGTTGTTCAATGCATCCAAAAACTCTAAAGTATCTCACACTAGGCTTGATTCCACTCCAACATTCTTCTGGTACCACATCTTTCACAACACTAATCATGTTTATGTTCAGAATATGACATGTCCATTTTACAGTTTTAGACCATATTTTTGTAGGCATATTCTTATGAGTAAGCACATATCTACATAGATAATTCGGTTATGAACGGGTAATTCGGGTCAAAATAGTGGTTCCTAATGAGATTCGAAGTTGTTCGATTTTTAAAAAAATTACCCGAACCGACCTGACCCAAAGTATACCTGAACCAAACAGACCCGATTTTTTAATGGTTCTTAAATGAATATTTATCAATCTTACCCAAATTACTCGAAATCCGAGTTACCAGATCCAAACCAACCCAAATACCCGAACGCCCATTCTTAAGTGCATTGATATCACGTTCGTCTTCAATTATCATGTTATGCATTATAATGCAAGATATCATTATATCATGTAACACTTTTTTCTTCCAATAACGTAATGATTTCGCTATGATTGTAAATTTGGATTGAAGAATTCCAAATAACGTGACGTTCCCAATGTTGTAATTTTATTTTGTTGTTATAATAATTATGTGTTATATAATTTTATTTTGTCACATTGTTTTTTGTATTAAATTTATCTTATATTTTCTTACTATATTATTTTGTTGTATTATTCTATTTTAATATTATAATTTTAAGTTATATGTTTATAAATATAATATATAAAAATTAATATATATTTAAAATAAAATATAAAATAAACTACAATAATTAAAATAAAGTTAAAATTATTATTTAAAAATATAAAAAAATATAGACCTAAAATATAAAAAAAATTGATACATTTGAAATAGATAATATTTTGAATTTAAAAATTTGAGATATCGTTTGGAGACCTCGAATACTTAGACAAATGAGTAATAGAAGACCTGGAATATTAAAACAAATGGCATTGCAACAAAAATTCCTCTGAAAAATTTAAACTGTTTTTCCCCTTTATTCACCACCTTCTTAAAATTCTGATGAATGATAAGATGAGAGAGAAACACATCAAAAGAAATATGCATCAATAACAAAATGGACTTTTTTCCAAACTTAGAGAATTAGGAAGAATAATAAGCATGATAAGAAGAACCATCCTCTGATTTGTCTCGCAAGAAATGTCTCCGACCATAACCTAACCCTCTCACCACCGACTCAACCATTCTCTCAGCCACTCCAACTCCAACACCAATCTCTCGTCCACAATAAACCAAAGCTGCTATCCCCATAAACCACGTAGCAGCTGCAAACCCGACACCAACCATAGCCGCCACAAGAATCACCATCATCATCATCAAAACCGGAACAAATATCAGCATCAATGGAGAAACGATCAGAAACAGAGTCACCGTTGCAACGAGGCTGAAACTCATAAGCCCCAGAAGCGGTCCAGCCACTCCTATGGAAGCTACAGTTGCAACCACGATGGAAGAATAGGTCGTCTTCTCTCCATTAGCTATGGATATGTCTCTTTTTACTCCTTGAGGATTCTCCATAGCAGTAGTGTGATATTTTAAAAGGACTTGAGTTTTGTAAGCTATATAGAAAGGACGATGGTCGGCTACTGACACGTGGATGCTAGTATGCTACAATTAAATGACACGTGTATAGTGAAAACCTTCGTCAGGGCAGTGGAATGAACAATTCTGTTATTCATATATCGATATAGATATATTTGTTTAAACTCTTAACATCTTAAGTAACACTGTCGCCACTTTTTTGGTTGATGCCTTTTCACTTCTGTTTTAACATAATGTTTTGACTAAGATATCTAGAGTTTGTGCATGACTTAAGAAATGTTATCCGTGACACATTCAATTCTTGCGTATCTTCAAATATCCAAACTTGCCAGCACCAGGAGATGAACCTTCAAACACATATGGCAAAAACCCTGTTGCTTCTTTGTACTTTCTCTGAATCTCAAGAATCTCTTCACTGCTTCTCAAACTGCTCCTTCCAATAACACATACTGTTCCTCCGCTGCCACCTCCTGTGATCTTGGCCCCATAGAGAGTCCCTTTCTCAGTTTTAGAATGCTTCAACTTCTCCATATTCTGCACTAATCTCACTAATCTGTCTGTGCCATCAGAGCCAAGCCTACACGCACTGTAGCTCTCGTTGCACTGCCAAGATTATGAATATTCAATTAAAGAAGAATCTACAGATATGAGTTATTTCTAAACTATGATTTTACCTGGTACATAAGCTCCCCAAGACCAATGACTTGTTCTTCTGAAGGAGTTGCTGTCAACAATGCTTTAAAAGCCTAAGAAAGAAGATCAGTTTCATCATAAGACATATCATTATTCTAAGAAATAAAAGTACAGAATTAGATAAGCTCACTTGGACACGAAAATTCTCATAAATTGGATGTTTAGCCGGCGCCATTACTTCGTATGTAGCTTTTCTGTCAATTGTTGTGATAGAATCCCCGTGATCGCCATATTTTTCGATGAATTCTGCTCCTGTGATAGACCTTGGGAGCTTACTTGCGTAAAGAGCTTGAAATCTGCACAAAATAAAACATAATTATCATCATTAAGTTAGGACAAACACAAAATGAGGGACTGAATCAGTACCTATGAGGTGAAAGGTTGCATAAGTAATCCAAAGAAGCATCAGATTTAATCAACTCTGAGCTCTCCTCATCAGCCTCCTCTGAGTTGGTTTCAGCAAGAGAAGAATATGCAAAGGATCTTATCATTGTCTTACCCATAAAAGCTCCAATCCTCACAGAACCATAGTCTGAACCACCAACACTGCAAAGTTGTAGAAAATGTAGAAACTAATTATGTTTAGAAACAAAATGTAAATACTCTTTTGGTGATACCAACTGAAAGAATTACCTGTGTCGTATTCCCGAATCGATTCCCCAGAATCGAATGTGAGAAGGTATTTCAACAAGTCCTAGTATCTCAGCTGGCTGCAACGAGTAGAAATTATTCACGAAATCAAGATTTGATGAAAAAGGAAGGGAGAAAGTACCTGACAGATCATAGCAAGAAGCTTGTTAGCTTCTCCACAAGCAGAAGCCATTTGATCCATCACTCCACAAGGTGCCCCAACAACATAATTCTCCACCTTTTGGCAAAGCAAAGCCACATCTCTTGGAGATATTTCAATACCTGCAGATTCAAAATCAAGGCCTCAAAATGAAGCATCTACTTGTTAGTTAGTTATTGCATATAAATTTGTAGTAACCGTGAGCAGCAGCGATAGCAGACATGGTAGCAACTTCAACAGAAGCAGAGGAAGATACTCCTTTGCCTTCAGGAACCGTTGAAGATACCTGAAAACAGATTAAAGCTGAGCTAAACTATAGATACATCGCAGTTCATGAAACTCAACAAATTTTTGTTACCAGTATGCTAATGCTGTCTTTGAATTGAACATCCATCTCTCTCATTAGTACCAAAATTGTGCCTGCAACATAGGCTGCCCACCTAGAAATGAATTCAATATATGTATATTATAAGCTTATGATGATGATTCTTATAAAGTATCTGAAAATTAGGAGAAAAGATTGAACCAACTTCTGAGATGGATCGCGAGAAAAGTAATGGTAGGCTTTCTCATATGATATTGGTGTCCCATCTTCTTCCAGAAAATCAGACAAGTCCATATCAAAAGTTGGCCCTCTGTTGCTTAACTCGGATCCAAATGAAACCTGAAGTTAGAAATAAGTTTTAGTGAAAGGCAATGTGAAGTCAGAAGAAAACAGAACATACAATTTCAAGTATGGGAGCGTCTCTTGATTGATGTCGTGCTTCGGCATGCTTCCAGAGTTTCTGTTTACTGGGATGATTCCTCTGGACAGCAGCATGGCACGCCTCTCTCGTAGGCATCTAAACAAGTAATAAAAATGAATAATGCAAATAAAAAGATGAATCTAAACTGTCTTTTGGAGAGGGAATTAACCAGCAAAACAAGGCTTCCAGAGTAATCAGCAATGCCTCCCATTACATCAAGTCTACCGGGTGCTCTCGCCACAATAATATCCTCCTGAATTGTCACACATTCTACATTTGTTCCTCGAAAAAAAAAATTTCATCGAAAGATTGAATCAGATAATGGAACAAACCTCCCAGTTGAAAAGTGCTGCAGCAGCCAAATGCTCCCTTTGTTGATGATGCCCTCCTATTTTAGCCAATGTCGCCAAACTATCCAAGAAACCAATTGTATCTGAAAGGCCATGGTGATCCCCATGAAGAATTTCAAATCCTTCTACAAACCTGTCAATAACACATAAGAGGTGACACAAAGTATTCTAATTAATCCCCATTTGAAAGATTCAAGTCCACAAGGAAACACACTTGGAGGATTTCTGCGTCTGCTCAATGGAAGGGACTCCAGCTTCGTTTCCAGCCACTTGATACCATTCTGGAACTGAAGTATCTCTCCCTGGAGCTCTCTGTAGCTGAAATCCTAGTATTATTGCATCCCGAAGTCTCCTCGCCCCGCTAAGCTACATTATCAATGGCACAACGAATGAATGGTAAAGAATTATGATTTTCAATTATATAAATCTATTAATCTAAAGTAAGAATTTTAGAGTTTTCTTGCTTGTATCACTCACATTGAGCGTAGAACGCTTCTTCCCCAGTGCTGTGTCCTGCAGTATTTTAGCTGCCACCTGCATTTAGAAAGAACAACAGATATCATCAACAGTGGATATTCTCCTGTATTATGAAGAGTTTGCACTGGCTACCTCACCACCATCAATGCTTCCATTGTAACACGGTTTCAATGTAACGGCACGCTCGAGATAAGGTGCCCAACATCCAGACAGAAGATCTCTTCTGATCATTTCAACTCCTCCTTGGTAATACTTTTATGCACAAAATACGAACTGTCAATAAAAATGCAAAACATATGCACACAGTAGACAGTAGACTGTGTATATTATATGCTCTCTAACCTCAAGCATCTTTCTCAAGAATGGTTCTTCATTGAAGTAATCCCTCCGCACAAAAATGAACCGTAACTTGTATGCAAGTGCTTCACTCACAGTTCCATATCCAATTTTTCCTGTGATTTATCTAATTAGCACAATGTTATGGGCAAAGACTCATAGATATTACAGGAACCAATGATACCTAGCATGCAGTCTGAAGCAGCAATCACATCAGGAGTATAAGTATCTTTTGGAAGTCCTATGAAGTTTGGAGGAAGCTCTTGATTCGCAGAAGCTCCACATACCTATATACATATTGCAGTGAATTTTCATTTGTTATTTGATTGTAAAAATCAATCAAACAGGCCAAGTTACATAACAGAATGTAATCTTGATATTACCAGACAAAGCCAACCAGCTGGAAGATATTCCTCCTTCAATTTCCAACCAGTTGGCTGCAAATTATCAGTAATTTGGTAAACAATATCCGAGTTGCGAGAGATGTAAGAAAATTTGCATATTGAGGATGAAAGTTATAAGAGAAATTGCTTACTTGCCCACCAAAGTTAAAGATGAGTAATTTCACATTGTCTGGAACTCCAAGATCTTTCCTAACCTTTAAATGAAAATTGGAACAGGTTAAATCTGATAAAATCCATGTCCATTGTTAAGAAAACAGAAAAAGTGTTGTTTTGCAAAACCTCTTCTCTAGATTTATGCAATGGTCTCACAACAAGGGGAATATCAATAACATCATGAAAAGCAGGCACTACAGAAGAAGAAGTAGAACTGTTAGTTTTGGTATATTATAATGGAAATATGTGTAGCCTCCAACAATAACTTACTAGGACAGTGTCCAGGGAGGCGAATCAGAAACTCGCAATGCGAATAATCTTCAGCTATCTGAATTAATTACCATCAAGTAACCAATAAATTCACATCTAAGCTTAATATAAATAGAGAGTTACCTGCCAAACAATGGATTGGTGATGATGTCCAGCTGCCATAACATATTCTGCATATATAAAGTCCCAACTGCAATAATCACAAATTCACAAAATATAACTTTCTTGCAATGTACCAATAAACTTGAGCCATCTACCAGTAATATCAGCCAAGAGAATTTCACTGACCTGAAGTTGGTGACGCAAACAGAGCGGATTCCGGCATCTGCTGCAGCACGACAAGCTATGGGGACAACATCTGAGACCTGTTTTTGACAAATATCTTATTGGTTAATTGTGAAGGTGCTACACACTCAGATATATACAATACTTAATACATTCTTTGAAGTACCACAAGATTGGCTTTGATTGACTTTAGCCACTCGACCTCTGTGGCTAAAATAGTATCTCGGGGTTCAACCGCAATCTTGCAGTACTGCAAAATTTGACAAAACGAAGCTAAGAATCTAATTGTTTGGAGAAGGAAGAAACATCTGACATAGATTATTGGAAGAGACCTTCTCCAAGGAAGCGCGACGATCCACTGTTAAAGCATCAGTTTGTACGGATCCACTATCCAATAGTACCTAATATCACCTCCAAAATACATGTGTTAGATCAACCTTAAACAATCAATCTCCTCTAACTATTAAATTACAAAATCAAATTACATTTCGGATAAAGAGATTGGGTGAGTGAATCTCCATGGTGAAAACAAACTCTGGAGCAGCAGATACAACATGAACTCGATGTCCAGACGATATCAGATGCCGAACTACCTATAGATATAGACCATGAAATAAGAAGCCATAAATTAGAGGTTAAAAAAGTTATGATCTCAGACAAAATCCAAGAATCTAACCTCGACGACACGAGTGGCGTGACCAAAGCCATGGCCAGTAACGTAGTAAGCGAAAACCAAACAAGACTGTGATGATTCAGATTCAGACATTGGAGCTGTTTGAAGCAGAGTGGGCATTGTAGAATATTAAATAAAGAGAGAGAGAGTAGAGAGGGGTTTTGTTAGTTAGCCATAAATGGAGAGAGGAGAAGATAATAAGATAAAAGCGAAATGGATTTTTGGAGACAAATAGAGAGAGAGAGAGAGTAAAGTGTTAGAAATGAGCTAAATCTGGAGTTTACCGATTTATTCTAACAACCTAACTTATATGTCCTTTCTTACGTGTTGCAGGGGAAAGCTTTCCTTTTTTTTTTCTACTTTAACAAACTAAAAACACTAGCTTCCAAATTGTATTCCTTTATCCCTAGACATTATTTCTAAAATATTTTTTTTGTAGTTTATTATATATATACACTTTTAGAGATTTCATTTCAGAGATATTTCCTTATTTTTTTCTATATTATACTCAGAAATAAAACCTGAAATTGAGTTCCTCTTCTCATTTTAGTATTTTTCACAGTTTTGTTGATCGTTTGATAATATCCTAATAAGAAGAAAAGCAAAAGGTATTATCATCATCAAGAGTCGAAATTAAACCATCTCATATACAAATTTGACAAGGTAGTTTCATGCAGTAGTTCTCAAGACTGAAATAGGAAAAGATTCTTACGATGGAAGATAAAACGAGGTTTCAAAGTTAGGGACACCCATGGGCCATGGTTAACTACATTAGAGAAACCCTAAGAGTTGTAGAAGACATATCAGAACTAGAAAGCCTGACCTAGTACTGCCTCTGTCTTTTGCCTTGAACGCTTGTGGATTGACCAGCCAGAGTGCAATCTCTTGCCCAATGCCCTGGTTTTCCGCATTTGTAACAATCTCCACCTGATGAGGCAGACATTCCTTGCCCCGACTGAAATTGCTGATTACCAGATTGACCAGTGCAGTCTCTTGACCAATGTCCCTGCTTCCCACATTTGTAACATTCTCCACCTGAAGATGAGGACTTCACTTGCCCTGATTCAGATTTCAGATTACCAGATTGAGCAGTGCAGTCCCTCGCCCAGTGTCCTTGCTTTCCGCATTTGTAACAATCTCCACCTGCAAATGAAGACCTTACCGGCCCTGTTTCAGACAGGGTATTACCAGACTGAACAGTGCAGTCTCTTGACCAGTGTCCTTCCTTCCCACATTTGTAACAGGGTGTGCCTGTTTTTGTAGTTTGACATCCTCTGCTATCTGGTTCACCTATGTTGCTGGTTTTGGTAAAGCTATACGATGTAGGAGAGCTGACTGCATCATCATTGCACCATTTGAAGAAACCACAAGAGCCCTGCCATATATACAAATACAAATACAAATCAGAGTTAAATAAGGTACAAAATAAAATTTTCATCAACTCCAGTGCTGGTTCTTGGCACTACTTTTAATATTTGTTATGCCAAGTTGTCACAAAACCAGAATCTAGAAGATATAAATCATAGCAATCAGAGATGGTAATGAAAAGAAACAAGAGTCAGCACTTAATCAGAGAGATGGATAATATGGAGCTCTGCCAGAAAGGCAGCAAGAGCTTACAAAACCAGAATCCAGACACAAAAACCACGAAATGTGCAGCAGTTTATACAATGCTATGGCTATGTTCATGTAGATAATATAACAACCATAGAAAGTATTTGGTATACATACCTCAAAAACAGGACAGCGATAAAACTGTCGGCCAATGTTTTCCCCTGTTTTAGTAGTGAGAACACGGCACAATCCAGCACCACACGGACACTGACGATCCGGGAACTTGGATTCAGTAGTGTTTCCATAACTATGAGTTCCTCCTGGCTGTGTTCCAGAAGACTGAACCGCATCACACCACTGGAAAAACCCACAACCTCCGTTTTCCTGGTGAAATGTATCTTATCAATTCCAACATTTTTTTCTACCAAAAAACAAGCAAAGTAACAACAAGCCATTGTACCAATGAATGAAACTATTCTCATTGGCATTTTAACGAACACCTAGGAAGCAAAATGAATCAATGCGGAAAAAGTTAAAGCCAATATTTAGGTGAGAAGGATCCCAAACATTACGAAAGAAACAGGTAAGAACCTCTCTAGTAGGACATTTATAGAATTTGCGGCCTGGATTCTTCTGTGTATTTGATGTGAGAATCAAACACAAACCAACTCCACATGGACAGTTTTTCTCTGGAAAATCCTGTTCGCCTGAATCTGATCCATACATTCCCGCCGGATTCGAATTCACGGAGACGCCTTGAAAACCGCCGCGAGATTTGGAGGCAGGATTAAGTGGACTGAGTTGCCATTGCTCGCTTTTGCTCCCCTTAAGGGCCGCCATATAAGGTCCCTCAGGCATAACAGCGACCCTAGGACGTTTCGCAGACGCAGCTTGCGCTTCTGCTTCTATGGCGGCGAGCTCAAGAAGGAAATCATCTGAATCCTCAAAATCTTCAACTAGAATCGAGTTTTTCTCCATGCTTGTTTTGCGAAATGGTGTCTCCTGTAGTTTTTGATTTGGTAGAAACAAATACTAAGAAAGAAGCGGTCGATTTCTCAGGTTGGACCGGAATAAGTAATTGGTTTGTTTGGATCGGATATTTAATTGTGATCGGTTTAATCATCAATGATGTCACATCTTTAGTCCAAACCCATTTATATCAGGCCCAACTTATCTTCCCTTTTCTCTGTTTTTTCCTCAAATACTCTTTTTTATGTGTTAGTGAAGAGTATTATGGTCGGGTTGATAATAAAATTCCAATAATAATCAAATCGATTAAAAATTTGGGAAAGATCGGCAAACATAAGAATCAGTGGTCTATTTTGAACCGTGCTAAACCCTATCAAATATTTAATTAGCAATTTTCATTAATTTTAAATTTTAATAATTTTCTGATAAATGTCTATAATATAATTTAGTGTTTTTAATAGTTTATTTAAGTATTTAAAAATAGTTAATGACTGTCAAGGGTCATATTCGCATTATTTTTTGTTTTCTTAGTATTTTTTATTAATTCTAAATTTAAAATTTTGACATATGTTTTTATTTATTATTATAAAATTTTAGTTTATCCAAATTTTATTATTTTGAAGTTTTCTTCGATAGTAAATTTGTATAATACTATATATAAATTAAATAGAATTATCAAAACAGTATTGACCTATGATCTAAAATGATTTTGGTTCTTCGGTCGGGTTTTCAAGACATTGAAAAAGTACAAAAGATCGCATCGCATCGTCCTTTTATTGGGATTGTTTAAGCATGTTGAGAGTTACATAGATTGGCCCTTCGTTGTGTGCAAGAAGCACTAATATTTTGCAATCGTATGTGTATTTTAGCATTTAAACCAAGAAGAAAAAAAATCGTATGTGTAACATCAATCAATTGCAGAGGCTATATCTTTTCCCTTTTTAATATAATTTGTGCAAGAATAAAAAATATTTTGGTATACATTTAGTTCAAATTATTCCACTGTTATAATATGTTATAAAACAATTGTTTTTATTCAAAAGACTTTGGTTTAGTAGTTGAAACTCTTAAAAAATGTTCAAATTTACTAGTTCAAATTTGTTGGAAGCAGTGATTGACACCTTAAATAGCTGTTATTTGAAAGTGTTGTATTATTATTGAGAAAGGAATCATTACATTATATATTACAGGAGCTTTGTATGTATGGAAAGTATGATTACACAGAATATATGATTGACTAAGATTGATACTTATGTATCCTTAGACCATCTCCAACAAGGTTCCTTAACAATAAAATATAATAAAATGTTAAGAAATTTGGAGAGAGAAATTTCTTAAAACTATTATATAAGAGTTGATTCTTGCACTATTCACACATTTTTTACTCTTGGATTTCTTGCACTATTCAAGAAATTTCTTAAAACTCTTAAAATAATATTATTATTTTTTATTAAGAAACTTTTAAAGACTTTCTCCATTGGAGATGCTCTTAACATCCCCCCTCAAGATGGAGGGGATGCAACCACTCCTATCTTGTCTCGTAATTAAGCAAACCAAACGTGAGAGAGAGGCTTTGTTAATGCATCGGCGAGCTGGTCTTGTGTGTGAACATGAGTTACTCGGAGCTGTTTATTTGCAACCTGCCCTCGGATGAAGTGATAGTAAATCGCAATGTGTTTCATGCGAGAGTGAAACACTGGATTGGCACAGAGGAAAGTGGCACCTACATTATCACAATACACAACCGGAACTTGCGGAATGGTGATCCGAAGCTCAGTTAACAGATTACAAATCCATATAATCTCTGAAGCAGTATTAGCTATTGAACGGTATTCCGCCTCTGTGGAGGACCGAGCTACGCCATTCTGTTTCTTCGCACTCCACGAGATAGGCGTTTTCCCTAAGTACACTATATAGGCATTGGTGGAGACATAATCGTCTGAGTCACCGGCCCAACCGGCGTCGGAGTATGCGTGTAACATTGAATTAGAAGTCGTAGAAAGAAAAATGCCATGAGTCACAGTTCCAGCAAGATATCGTAATACCCGTTTAGCCGCTTGCCAATGTGTAGAAGTCGGTTTGTGCATGAACTGTGATAGTCGGTTTACAGCATAACTGATGTCAGGCCTTGTAAATGAGAGGTACTGAAGGCTACCAACCAATTTCCTGTAAACAGTTGGATCAGAAATAATATCACCACAGTTAAGTTGCAGTTTTGGTGTTGTGACCATAAGAGAAGTTACTGGTTTGGTGTCGGTCATATTTTGACGATGCAGAAGATCCAGAATGTATTTGCGCTGAGACAAGTGAAGACTGTGGGCTGTTCGAGTCGCTTCGATGCCGAGAAAGTAGCTCAACGGTTCTGACTCTTTGACTAAAAACCGCTGTGCCAGTTGAGTAAGAATATGGCTGATGGCTTTGACGTCATTACCCGTAACAAGTATATCGTCGACGTAGACAAGGAAATACAGCAGAACAGAGCCTGATTGAAATACAAATAACGATGTATCTGCTAAAGCGTTGGTGAATCCAATTGTAAGAAGATAGTTTTGAAGTTCATCATACCAAGCTCGTGGCGCTTGTTTGAGACCGTAGATAGCTTTCTTGAGGCGAAAAATATGATGCGGTTTGTCGGAATTAACAAAGCCGGGAGGCTGTTCCATATACACTTCATCTTTGAGGGTGCCTTGTAAGAACGCATTATTGACATCTAACTGACGAATCGGCCAAGAGCGAATGACTGCAATATGAAGAACAAGACGAATGGTTGTGGCTTTAATAACCGGGCTGAAGGTTTCCTTATAATCTCTGCCAAGTCTCTGATTATAACCCTTTGCGACTAATCACGCTTTAAACCTGTGGATGGAGCCATTAGGAGCAAATTTATGTTTAAAAATCCACTTACAACCGACGACATTATGATGAGACTGTCGAGGCACAAGTTCCAGCGTTTGATTCCGGGCAAACGCATCAATCTCCTCTGCCATGGCTGAACGCCATCTGGGATCTTTAATTGCCTGGTTCACTGTCTGTGGTTCACGGGTTAAATTGGTGAGGGTGGTGGAGTGGTTATATTTGGGGTTAGGCTTGGTGATGCAATTTTTCTTTCGAGTTTGCATCGGGTGGTGATTCTGAGGATTTTGAAGGGAAGAAATCGGTAAATTGGTAGTGACGATGGGATTGTCGGTGGGTTGGTTTAGGGGAATGGATGATTGGGCCGAATCTTGGGATAGAGTTTGAGTGGATATTGGGTTTTGGATAGGTAAGAGATCTGGGTTTATGATGGGCTGGGTTGTAGGTGGTAATGGGCTTATGTTTTGTAATGGGCTTGAATTAATAGGGGAATGGGTTGGAATTTCTCTAGATGGCGAACGAACACGGGGATTGTCGTCGGTGATTTGATCGTGACCTGCAAAAGAAGAATCCGATGAGGACTGACCTGGAAGTGCTTGGAGAGGCGGACCAGAGGTCGAGGACAGGTGATTCGGCGGCGTGTGGGGAAGCTTTACATGGATGACTGTCGGAGGAGAGGGAAAATTAGCTTCAGAAGAAGATGATGATGAAGGATTATCGAGCGATTGAAGAGAGAGAAAGGGAAACACACGCTCATCAAACGTGACATGCCTGGATTGAAAAATTCGTCCAGAGGCTGGTTGAAGGCAGAGATAAGCGCTCTGAGTCAATGAGTAACCCAGGAAAACACAAGAAGTAGATCGCTGTTCCAGCTTATGTCGGTTGTAAGGGCGAATCCAAGGAAAGGCGAGACACCCAAAGACCCGAAGTTTGTTGTAATTAGGAGCTTCATTAAAGAGCTTCTGGTATGGTGACTGATTATTGATAACCGGTGTGGGTAAGCGATTGATCAACTAAACAGTCGCGACAAAAGCATAGGGCCAGTAGGCAGACGGAATTTGAGCATGAGACAGAAGCGACATGCCTGTTTCAACAATGTGGCGATGTTTTCGCTCAGAGATCCCATTGTGCTCGGGAGTGTGAGGAGGAGATGTGTAGTGAGTGATTCTGGAGGTTCGAAGAAACGCTTTTAGAGCTACAAATTCTCCTCCATTGTCCGAATATAGGGTACCAATTCTTCGATTAAATCTGTTTTCAACCAGCGACTTGAAAGGAATAAAAACGTCTTTGACCTGAGACTTTTTTGTAGGGGATAAAACCAGGAGTATCTAGTATAGTGATCGACTAGAACAAGATAGTACTTGAAATTGTTGGTAGATGTAACAGGCGAAGTCCAAAGATCAGTAAAGATAATTTGAAGAGGAGAGGAAGACACAATAGAGCTTTGTGAAAACGGTAAACGGTGACTTTTACTGATAGAGCAGGCAACACAAAGAGTGTGTGCTGATACAGATCTTTTAAAAGGTAAACAGAATTGTGAGAGAATTTTGTTTAGAATTTTAGAAGAAGGATGCCCAAGGCGATAGTGCCATTCATCTAGGGTGATGTTGGTGGTAGAAGAAGTGAAGTGAGTGGTGGGAATAGGTTTAGATGACGGCCACACGTAAAGCTCCCCTTCAGCCTTGCCTTGAACCAGCGGAGCCCTCGACCACAGATCCTTCACCTGAAAGCAATTAGGAAAGAACTCAACGGTTACTCCATTTGCATTACACAACCGATACACTGAGATTAAATTTTTACGTAATTGAGGGACTAAGAGAACATTAGACAGAGACAGGGAATGAGAGTTAGAGGGTAAGGACAGTGAACCAGAGTGAGAAATAGGTAAGGTGGAGCTATCACCAAGAAGAACAGAATCTTCACCATTGTAGGGTTGATGGGATGCAAGATTGTCGAGATCAGTGGTCATGTGATGTGTCGCGCCACTGTCCATGAGCCAAGGAGCATTATGGACAGAATTTGAAGTGGTAAGATGTGCGCGAGGCTGCCATGGTGTGGAATAGTTCCTACCGGGACCAGAATTGTTGTAACTCTGAGAGAACGTTAGTTGAGGATATCTCTTGGCGCTATGACCATACACGCCACATAGCTGACATTTACCTTGGTACCCTTTGTTCGGTTTATTGTCATGGCGTGACATGTTGGTATTGTGTTGCAGGGATTGTGGAGAATGAGACGAAGAGACGGTGTTAGACCAAGATGGACGAAAGCGTTGTCCTTGACGAGACTGAGAGGAATGCTGGCGGTTGGTGGTAACATTGACTGAGACGGGAGCAAGTGAGATTGCCGGAGCAGAGGAAAGGAGATTCGCCTCTTGATTCAGAAGTTTTTCATGAACTTCTGTAATTGTTGGAAGAAACTGACGGCCTTCGAGTTGATCAACAGTGGATTTATAATCTTCAGGGAGACCTTGATAGATGAAATCCAATTGATCCTCATGTTCAATAGGCTTGCCCAATAAGGCAAGATGATCAAACTTGGTAATGAGTGTTTGCATATACTCATCAATAGTTTTGGTTCCTTTTTATTGTGTTTAAGATGCTGTTTGAGTTGCTTGATATGACCACGACTTGGTTGTGCATAGGTGGATGCAACCTTGTTCCAGATATCGGCAGTAGTGACAGATCTGGAGATAAGTGGCTGAATGACCAGCGATATGGCACCAATAAGCCCGCTGAAGAGGAGCTTGTCCTGCTTTTTCCAGAGAGCATATTGTGGATTGGGAGTGGTTTGTCCATTAGCGATGACAGTTTCAGATGGTGTGGTTGTACCATCGAGATGACCCGCTAGATCATAACTGTCAAGAAGAGAGTGAACTTGGAGGCTCCACATCATGTAGTTGGTGGAATTGAGTCTTGTTATGTTTGCCATATTGACGTTTAGAACAGTATGGAACGAATTCAACTGTGTCAGCACCATTAGCAGCCATAGTGAAAGAAGAGATGAAGAAAAGAAGAGGAGAAAGAGGAGAAGAGATTGGCGGCTGAAGAGAAAAATAGGTTTTAATTTAATTGGCTCTTGATACCATGAAAGTGTTGTATTATTATTGAGAAAGGAATCATTACATTATATATTACAGGAGCTTTGTATGTATGGAAAGTATGATTACACAGAATATATGATTGACTAAGATTGATACTTATGTATCCTTAACATTATCAACGGTTAACTCTGAGCATATTAGTTGTTTTTATTCGATATATAAATAATTTTTGTCAAGTGAATAAAACTTTGTATTAGCATTATTTTTCATTATAATTTAATTCTACATAATATAAAATTCATATGTACATTATCAATGGTGACAAAATCAAACGGTTTTTATTTGATTACCCTTATTGTGTGATCAAATGGATAACTATGGCAGTGACATAATTAATGATTGGACCCTTACCGGTTTTTAACAATTGAAGTTTCGCGCAATTACAATGCACGTTCCATTCTGCAAGTTTTTTTTCTTTTTTCTTTTTCTTTTTGCAAGTTTAACGACGAGAAAACACAAAATAGTTTTTTACCAAAAAAACACAAAATAGTTTGTTATTTTCTATTTCTATTAAAGGATAAAAGTTTCATTGGTGAAAATTTGTAGTAAAAATGAAACAAAAAAAGAACCGATCGTTAGGTACATTAGCAGTGTCTGGCCTCATTGGAGAGACTGTCCAGGAAACAATAAGCATCTTCGGTTGAAATTTCAGGGTTTAGAAAACTATCTTGGCCTAACAATTATCAGGTAAGAAAATACGTCAAAAGTATTTTCTTGAGATTGTGGTTCTGATGTAAACAATGAAGAAAATAGATGTTTTAGTTGATTTACAAGTTTAGCTAGGTTATAATCAAGTATTTACTGTTATTCCCATAGGTAAATATGGTGTGCAACAATTTTGTTGGGGTTTTTACAAACTTACTTTTTGCGTCTTCTAGAAATCGATTAGGACTGTCAATTAGAAAAAAATTTAGGCAAAAGTTTTTTTATTTAAGGGTCCAATTTTTTTTTCTTTTAAATTTTTATACTACAAAAAGCACATATATTTTTTTATAGATTAGGGCATCTTAAACCTTTGAACCGAGCATGTATACTCATCACCGTATTCCGGTTGTTATGTAAACTAGGATTTTACCCGCACTATGTGCGGGATTATGTACAATTTGCAAAAATTAATAATAAATATAAAGCTACATAATTTTAAAGATATTGTATATTGTTATAGATTGTATGTACATTGGTTGAGTAACAATATATTTATTATAGTTTTAAAAGTGTTTCTTATGTGAACTTTAGTCAACAAAACTAACGGGATGTAAAATAATATATGTTAATATATATGTACATAAGTCCAAAATCAATAGTTTCTCATGCACAAGACGAAAATATGTATCATGCATCAGCTAATCTACATAACTTTTATAGTTAAATCTATGTTCTAAGTCACGTAGTATTAATAAAAAATTATATTAGTTTTACTTAACCAAACTTATTAAACCTATATGCCCTTCTACAAACTCAAGATTTTTATATTCCACCAGCGAAGAACCATTGATCTGAAGAACTACCTTTTACCAGCTTACTTCATATTTTTTTCAAAAATACATTTCATATAATTGATATATACGAATATTAATTCTCTTATACTCGGTGTTGTGTTTTGATGTAAGTTTATTTAATGTATAAATTCGTCCTAGTTTAAAACATATACATAGTGCAAGTTTATATAACCCGTCCTACAATATATTACTATTTAATGTCTAAATCCTGAATAAATATGATAATAGAAACATAAAATTAGAATAGCTACTACATATTCTTAAAAATCAATTTTAACAGAAACTGTTGGATTTAATAGCATAAAAAACTATGAAGCGTAATGTTTTTATAATTTAATTTTAAAATTTTTATTTTTGGTGTTTTATAGTATATTTGTTAAGATGCTATTCAATTATAAAAGAGACTTAACATATTATATTTTTTTAAGTAATTTATGTTTTATTTTTATTTCTATGTATAAAAATGTTTTCTTATACATATGTGTATATGGAAGAGTTGAAATTTTTAATTAAATAGTAAAATAGGACGAGAGAAAAAAATATAACAATGAAGAACTTTGATATCAAATTTTCTTTATTAATTATGGTGGTTACTAAAAAAACTCAATTATTGATATCTAGTTGTTACTATCTATTTCTATGGCTATTAAATTTATCCATTCAATACTTTTTCTAATTTATTTCAATTAAATATCAATGTACGTTTTTAAGAAGTAAAATACTTAATACTTTGTTACGACTAAAATATTAATTTATTATGTAATAATAGTGTTAACATGTACCTTCTTAATTTATCATGTTAATGTAAGAACATAGAAATACTAAATTATTTGAGCATATATATATATATATATATATATATTATCTTTTTAAAATACAATTTGTACTGTTTTATTAACTTAATCATATTATTAATATTTGAACATATATATTAATATAGATTAAGAAAATATTATTTAAATTATTATTTTAAATACTTATAAAATATTTGTATTGTTTTATTCATTTAGTCATATTATTAAATAATTTTTAAAATGATTTTCATTTTATTACCAAATTAATTTTTTATTTATTTATCATATTAGCATATTTAAATTGAAAAATGTAAATTTTAGTTTAAAATAAAAATAAATTAAAAAGTTTAAGCAAAATAGAAATACCATGTTTTTAGGAGATGAATGTATATGTAATTTTTATATTTTAATTTTAAAGCTAAGTTCCATATTTTAAGGAAAAATATAAATTATTTCTTTAAAATTTAAAATTTATTTTAGATATCAATGGCATTGTATAGTAAATTTTTACAAATTAAAGGTTTTTCTTAAAAATACATTCCAATTAATAGTATAGATAAATAATCGGAATTGGGTGAGTGAACCGAGAAGGATTAAGATTTATTTCTAAGAAAGCATGTGAGTGAACGGAATTAATCTAATATTTCTATGAAAAGGTTTATGATTCAGCCATATATAATATGAAATCCAACTAGATCATACTAATTACTTATATAATATTTAAAAAAATTGGTCCATATTTGTGGTCGTGGCGACTGAAAAATGTTGTGAGACATGCCTAATTTACCAACACTTACCATACTATTAATATTTGAAAACATGACACAAGAAACACGCTTTATGGTCGAACAAACACGCATTTAACACTAGTCATTTCCTTTTGATTCTGTTCATTTATGTTATTAAGATTAATTTTTTATAATCACAAGTATATGCATATGCATACGAATACGCACACATCACTAATACAATACACTGTAGCGTAGGTAAAAGTTTAATTGTATATATTTTCTGTGTTTTCTTTAATCGTTAAAATATTAATTAAAATCTTTAATAGATTGAAGAATATGCATTTCTTATGGTTCGTGTATTTTCTGCACATTTTTCTATTTATTTATGTATCTTAAATATATTCAAAAAATAACAAAATGACATATTAGTTCATATTTATCGAGCATTTTTTTATTTTTATTATCAATTTTTAATTTATGAACCATAATGTACTAACTTAGTAGCTCAACCCCGTCAAAATAGATTGTACTCATTCAATCGAATATGATAAATTTTCTGTGAACATCTTTTGAAGAGATAAATATTTACTAGTGTTCTAAAATATATCATATCGAACGGCAGATCATTGTACAACTTATGGGCGTCTACGCATATATCTATATGGGATATGTATTGTGGATAGCTTTAAATAAAATGATGAATAATTAAGTATATATAATGGCAAAATAAATTGCACTCTACGTTCATAATGCCAAAATAAAATTGTATTATAGTTATGTCCATAACCACAAAATTAAAATTCAAATATTACAGAAAATTATATTAGTTTGTTTCAATAGAATGTAAAGACAAAAGTTCTTAGTTCGATTCTTTATATTCTTCTTCTACACCTACATTTTAATTTTAAGGTATTTTACTAAAAAAAATTTAACACACCATCAAAACAATGTAGTTCTACTAAGTTTCAAAAAAAAATATATATATATATATCCAAAACGATGAGTTTAGCAGACCATATAACGTTTATGCGACATAAACTCACTGTTTATGCGCCATACAATCAACCATATAAATAAAAACTGTATTTCTCTATTGTATTATAAAAATAGTACAATGAGTTGGTGACTAACCGAATAGCGTATATACGATTGTATTGTACGTATTTTAAAACAACGATAATTATATTAAATTACTTGGTTAAAAATGATGAAGTAGGGATTAAAAATACACAGGAAATATGAATCGAATAAATAACAAAATTCATATTCATAGCATAAACTCTTAAAAAAAAAAATGAATCAAATAAATAACAAAATTTAGTCGATAATGGACCCCACCAATGTCAATAAATATGGACTTATTGCAAGGGTTAAGGCAACAACACAAGCTTTTTTCCAAGTCTTGAAAACATTACTTTACTAAACTCTTATCTCTCTTCATTGTGTCGACATGGCTTGTGAAGACAACAACGTTGTGAAGCAAATCATCGACTTATACAATCAAATCTCAAACCTCGGGAGCTTAAAACCATCCAAGAATGTCGACACTTTGTTCGGACAACTCGTGTCCACGTGCTTACCAACGGATACAAACATCGATGTCAAAAATATACATGATGAAAAAGTCAAAGACATGAGATCTCATCTCATCAAGCTTTGTGGTGAAGCCGAAGGTTATTTAGAGCAACACTTCTCAACAATCATAGGCTCTTTTGAAGATAACCCACTTAACCATTTACACATCTTTCCTTATTACAACAACTACCTCAAACTAAGCAAACTCGAATTCGATCTACTAGCTCAACACACAACTCATGTCCCCACCAAAATCGCTTTTATCGGCTCAGGTCCGATGCCACTTACATCCATCGTCTTGGCCAAGTTTCACCTTCCCAACACAACGTTCCACAATTTTGATATCGACTCACATGCCAACATACTCGCTTCAAGCCTTGTGTCTCGCGATCCTGACCTCTCAAAACGTATGATCTTTCATACGACTGATGTGTTAAACGCTAAAGAAGGGTTAGATCAATACGATGTTGTTTTCTTGGCTGCTCTTGTTGGGATGGATAAAATCTCAAAGATCAAAGCTATTGAGCATTTCGAGAAGCATATGGCTCCTGGAGCTGTATTGATGCTAAGGAGTGCTCATGGTCTTAGGGCTTTCTTGTATCCAATCGTTGACTCTTGTGATCTTAAAGGTTTTGAAGTGTTGACTATTTATCATCCGTCCGATGACGTGGTTAACTCGGTGGTGATCGCACGTAAGCTCGGTGGTCCGAATGAGGCTCGTAATAGCCAGATCGGACGGTGTGTGGTTATGCCTTGTAATTGTTCCAAGGTCCATGCGATTATGAACAATCGTGGTTTCAAAAAGAATTTGATCGAGGATTTTAGTGCCATTGAATAAACGAGTAATATAAACACATATCTTTCTTTAAGAATTTGTGGTTTTGTTTTGCCCTTTTCGATTTTATGTGTATGTTTTTGTTGTGATGGTATGTATGTTTGTCAAGTATTTTAAGTTTGTGAATCTGGTGAGTTCTTATGTCTTTATTTGTGTGAAGACACAGAACCTTGTTGTATGCTCATTTTATCTTGATCAATAAAAATAAACTTGAGAATCCATCAAAGTTGAATGATTTGAGTCGATATTAGGCTTCAAAGGGTCATTCTTAGGATCAAGGAGCATTGGACAATTCTAAACAATCAGGCCCTGCTTATGTAAAATGTACATAAAACTAGGGGATTAGAAAAATGACTACAAACCCTACTAAATAAAATACAGTTAGTAATAAAAAACTCTATGAGCAATAATATTTCTTGTATATCTACTATATATCAAAGAGGATGTATTTTTGAAAACAACATTATAGTTTTTTACTTTATTACATTATATGTCACTCCTAATCCTATTGTTTTTAAATTGTGAAACGGTTAATTGTAAACCAACAAACACAGTATATTTTGTGTCATTTGATTATAATCTTTCACTTTTTTATATATTTTCCAATAGTTTTTTGAAATTTTATTTTTAATTACTCTAATAATATAATCATATAACTTTTTAAGCATTTTTAAACTTTTAAGTAGTATCAAATCAATCATATTTCTATCACATAAATATATCGAAAAATATGATAAACCGACAGCATTCATTTTATCACCGTTTAGGGTGTACCAATTTACTAACTAATGACATGGTTCGTTTGTACGGAAAAGAAGTCTAGAAACATTGCCTATAAATAAAGAGGGTTATGGAGAGATTAAAATCATCTTTAAACACAAAACACAAACAAGAAAACATGAAATGAGTTCATGAGTATTTACAACTGATTTTTATTTTATTTTATTTTTGGTAGTAGGTGAATGTGAGAGTTGCTCTTCCTATTGTAATTCTCTTTTCTGAGTTAATATAAGAGTTTTAAATTCCATCTCGAAGAAGAGGAATAGAGGATGATGGTGATTGACGAATGTGGCCAGCGAGCCATCTTTGAAGGATATAGGAGGCAAGTTCAGTATTGGTAATTGTCTCGAGCTATTAGCTTTGTTCTTGATAGCCTGATGGATTTGGTTGAAGATGAGATCATGAGGATTGAATATGCTTTTGAAGTTGTTTATTTCCGTCCATAGAGAATAGATCGTTGATTAATTGATTTCCAACAATGACCCATTTTTAACGTTTCATACCAAAATAAAAATATTTAAAACGAAAATAGAATTTACATTGTACAAGTAAAACCGCAACAAGATAAAAATAAGGGAAAATTATGGTTGATGTCATATTATGTAATTTTTTTAGGAGAAATATTATATTGTAGTCAACTTATACCATATATCATATGTCATATCAACATAGATAAGTCTAACCTAAAAAGATGTCTAGGGTTTTGGAGACGGCTAGGGTTCCGGAAGAGTAAGATGTGTCGATGGTTGATGTAATGGAGAAGGAGCATCCGCCGGGAAAACCTCCGGATAAAGGAGGGTCATATGCTCAAGTGGTTTCGAAGAAGGTGGGGGCGGTTTGCCGAACCCTAATAATCTTTTGAATGAGACGTTTATTTTTGAGAGGGTGAGTAAGTTTTCCGAATGGAGGAAGATGGGGAGCCTGAATTCACGATTGGGAAAGAAGTGTTAGCTACTATGAATGGTGTATGGAGGAACTGCATGATCGTGAAGCTTCTTGGACGTAATGTACCTATTGCTATCTTGTTGAAGAAGTTAAGGGAGTTATGGAAGCCAAGGATGGGTATGTATGTGATGGACCTTCCAAGAAATTTTTTCGTGGTGAGGTTTGAGGATGAGGAAGAACATATGGATGCACTAACGGGTGGTATGTGGAAAGCTTTTAGGAGTTACTTGATGGTTCAAGATTGGTCTTCGACGTTTGATCCTTTGCGAGATGAGATTGTTACCACACCGGTGTGGGTGAGACTAATGAATATACCGGTGAACTTTTATCACCATGCTATACTTAAGTCGATCACTAAAGGATTAGGATGGCCATTAAAAGTGGATCTCACAACGCTACAATTCGAACGAGCTCGCTTTGCTAGGGTTTGTGTGGAAGTTAACCTTTCAAATCCTCATAAGGTTTCAATATTAATTAATGGGGAGCGATACTCTATTTCTTATGAAGGATTAGTTAATATATGCCCGAGATGCGGTTTCTATGGACATACGGCTCAGGCTTGCCCTCGGGAAGTGGCGGAGAAGATCGCTAATCTATTGTTGAAGGATAAACCCTCTGAAGCTGATATGAAGGAAGGAACCGATGATGGTTTTACTCTTGTTAAGAAATCTGCATCACTAGGAGAGAGGAACCGCATAGTGACATAAGAAATTTCCGAGAAGTTGACTGGTGAATCGAGTATGGCATGAGCAGGAAGATCGAAAGGTGTTGGGAAGAAAAAGAGTCATTGGGTTCAATGAACAGATTTCGTGAGTTAGGGGAGACGTTTGTGCAGGAGAATAGAAGCAGAGAAAAAAAACGTAATGGGAGGGAGTACGGAGAAGACTAGTGTCTCAAAAACTGTTGTTGAGTTAGGAGAGAAGATTGTGAACGAGAAGAAGGGTAGAGAAGAAGCTTTAGTGGGAGAGAATAAAGAGAATGAAGGTGCATCGATGTTTTTTAATGCACGTGAGAGGTTGAGTCTTCGAAAGGAGAAGGGAGTTACACGTGAGGCATTACGGCCTCGGGGTAATAACTTTCGAAAGCAAGGGGAAAGGAATAGCTTACGAGGAGAAACACAAAGAATGAGTAAGGGGTTAGTGTTTGGCCCAACTAATGGAGAGATGGCTATATCTGAATCCGGAAAACGTATGAGAGTGGAACAAAAGTCACTGGACCGTGAAAAGGCTTTGCGTATGCATGAGAAGGAGGCGGTGCAAGGTGACCAGTTGATGATTACTAGTGAATCACATGCTGACACCGAAATATCGGCAGTGAGTGCTTTGGATGCTAGTAGTATAGGCGGTGAGATGGTTCCTCACGGGAAAGGGAATACTTCGGTTTAACGGCGTGCCCCGGTAGTTCTTTTATTAATGATTAGTACGATGTTAAATTGGATTTTATGGAATTTCCGGGGGCGAATAAACCTACCTTTAGACGATTGATAAAGTATATTGTGAAGAAATTTAAAACCGATTTTCTAGCAGTTTTTGAGACGCATGCTGGGGGGGGGGGGGAGCGAGCACGACGTATTTGTTATTGTTTGGGGGTTTGATAACTCCTTTAGAGTGGATGCAGAAGGGCAAAGTGGGGGTTTATGGATCTTGTGGAGGTCGGAGATAGGTGATGTAACCATTGGTCAGTCATCTAATCAGTTTATTCATGCGAAGGTGGTGTGTGGGTCTGTTTCTGTACATCTTGTAGCAGTGTACGCAGATTCTACGGTTAGTCGGCGGAGTGGTTTATGGTTGGAATTGAAAGGCATACTTGATCTTATCACAGAACCGGTGATATTAGGTGGTGATTTCAATACAACCGTAAGGGTACAAGAGAGACTCGAGGGGAGTGGAAGACTGTCCGGAGATTCTATAGCCTTTGGTGATTGGATTACTGAATCTAGTCTAATTGATATGGGTTTCCAAGGTGGTCGTTTTACTTGAAGAAGAGGTAGAACGGAGAATATGTGTATTGCTAAGCGGTTAGATTGGGTATTTTGTTGTGACCGAACGAGGATGACATGGCAAGAAGCTACGGTTACTCATTTACCTTTTCTTGCATCTGATCATGCCCCTTTGTACTCACAACTGTGTCTGGCAAATAGGAGGGATTATCGAAAGCAGCCTTTCCGGTTCGAAGCAGCTTGGTTAAAGCATGATGGTTTTAAAGCGGTAGTTTCTAATTCATGGAATGGTGATATTTCAACACCATACGCTTTGAACGAGTTACAGGGAACATTAAAAAGATGGAATAAAAATGTTTTTGGGAATGCACATAACTGAAAGGAGAAGCTGCTTGGGGAGTTAAAAGCTATACAAGATAGTCTTGATAGAGATCACCGAGATGATTTATTACGGAGGGAATCATAGGTAATAATGCGATTAAATGAAGTTATGGAGCAAGAAGAAATCTTGTGGTTTCAAAAATCACGTGAGAAATGGATTGCTTTCGGGGATAGAAATTAAAGATTTTTTCACACATCTACTATCATATGGTGGAGAAGGAATATGATAGAAACATTACGGGGTGATGATAATCGATGGCTGGTTGGTAAGGAGGAGTTAATGGAGCTGGTGGTTAGCTATTATAGCCGATTATATTCTATGGATGATGTGCCGACGGAGATGAGAAGATTACCTACATAAGGAAACTATAATTTGACCGAGCCGGAAATCCTAGCTCTACGTAAACTGTTGTCAGAGAGGATGTGGAGAAAGCTGTGAGACAAATGGGGAGTTTTAAGGCACCCGGACTAGATGGTTACCAACCAATCTTCTATTAATCTTGTTGGCGTCTTGTTGGGGAGTCGGTATCATGTTTTGTACTAGCTTTCTTCGAGACGGGTTACTTGCTTCTAGGTTTGAATGATGCTTTGGTTGTTCTTATACCGAAGGTGGAGAGACCAAAAACGATTATGCAGTTTCGTCCAATAAGTCTATGTAATGTCTTGTTCAAGATTATTACAAAGATGATGATGATGATGAGATTGGAGGGAGTTATGTCGAAGTTAGTGGGTAAAGCACAGTCGAGCTTTATTTCAGGACGATTAAGTACTGATAATGTGGTGATAGTTCAGGAGGCGGTGCATTCTATGCGTCGTAAGAAAGGAACGAAGTGATGGATGTTGCTTAAGCTTGATCTTGAGAAGGCATATGATCGAATAAGATGGGACTTTCTTGAAGATACCCTACGAGCTGCAAGGCTGCCCGAGAAATGGGTAGATTCGATTATGAAGTGTGTGATGGATCCATCTATGACTATGTTGTGGAATGGTGAAAAGACCGTTTAAATCGGCACGTGGTATGCGACAAGGTGATCCATTTTATCCGTACCTGTTTGTTCTATGTCTTGAGAGAATGTGTCATATGATTTCTTCTATGATTGATGCAAAGAAGTGGAAACCGATTCAGCTATCTCGGGGTGGTCCATTGTTATCTCATGTTTGTTTTTTCCGATGATATTATTTTATTTGCAGAGGCATCGGTGGAGAAAATTATGGTTATTAAAGGTGTGCTTGAGTCTTTTTTTGTGGCATCAGGACAGAAAGTAAGTTTTGAGAAGTCAAAGATTTTTTTCTCCAATAATGTATCTCGGGAGATGGAGAGAAGGATTAGCGATGCTAGTGGGATCCAAGTAACTAGGGATCTAGGGAAATATTTGGGCCTCCCGGTGCTGCATTAAAAGGACAAATAAGGATACATTTGGTCAAGTGGTTGAAAGAGTGGCTTTGAGGTTATCCGGATGGAAGAGCCGGAATTTGAGTTTTGCGGGTCGAGTTACTCTAGCTAAGGCGGTCTTAGCTTCCATCCCAGTCCACACTAGGAGTACAATAGTATTACTAGTGGCGACTTTGAATATGCTGGACAAGCTAACGAGGAACTTTATTTGGGGAAACAATTCGGTAACAAAGAAATAACACTTGGTGTTTTGGAGTCGAGTATGCCTCCCGAAGAGAAAAGGAGGGTTGGGTATAAGGCGAGCCAAAGACATGAATACTGCACTTATTTCAAAATTGGGGTGGAGGTTATTGTCTGGTTGTGACGGTTTATGGGCTAGAGTGTTGAGACATAAATACAAAGTGCAAGGTGTTCATGACCGTGTATGGTTTCTATCGCGAGGAAGTTGGTCCGCGTTATGTTGTGGCGTAATTATGGGCTTGCGACTGGTCATTCTGCCAAGAATTTCATGGGTTATTGGTGATGGCTTAACGGCGAGTTTTTTGTGTGATCGTTGGTTAGGATCGGAGACTCTTCGTAGTGGGATCTAAGGACTCGTACCAGAGGGGTTAGAAGTTGATTGTGTTTGGGATCTATGGCAAGAGGGGGTTGGATGGAAGTTTCACCAGATTACTCAGTTTGTTGATGAGAGGACAAGATTGTTGTTGATGGCCTATGTTGTTGACAACGTAACTGGTGCCTCGGATCGGGTACCATGGAGCTCAAGTGAAAATGGGAAGTTTTCTGTAAGCTCGACTTATGCATCGTTGATGGAAGATAATACACTGAGACAACATATGCAAGGCCTTTTTGATCGAATTTTGGGAGTTATTGCGATTAAATGAGCCAAATTCTTTCTCTGGTCAGTAGCCACTCAAAGTATTATGGTTAACATTAAAAGACTAAGGCGACATTTGAGTGTATATCTGGTTTGTGTGTGGTTTGTCGGAGTGGTGATGAGACGATTGTGCATGTCTTACGAGACTGTCCTTCTATAGAGAGCATATGGAGAAGGGTGGTACCGAGAGGTAAGCTCCAACTGTTGTTTCAAGAATCTTTGCTAAATTGGATTTATGTGAATTTAGGTGATTCAACTCCGTTGTATGGGATACCTTGGTCGACTGTTTTTGCAACGGTCATTTGGTGTAGTTGGAAATGGAGATGTGGTCGGGTCTTTGGTGAAGTAAATCGTTCTAGGGATCGAACCAAGTTTGTGATTGATATGGCTCGGGAGGTATGGAAGGCACATGAGACTGTGAGACATGGGCAAGTGGTTCGGGATTGAGAGCTACGATGGGTTGGCTGGTCTGTTTCCGTGGTGGATTGGTGGAAACTTAATACGGACGGAGCTTCACGCGGTAATTTGGGACTCGCGGCAGCAAGGAGAGTGGTACGAGATTCATCGGGAAAGTGGTGTGTGGGGTTTTGCGTTTAATATTGGGATATGCTCATCACCCATGGCGGAGTTATGGGGGGGGGTGTATTATGGTCTGTACATTGCGTGGGAGCATGGGGTGAGAAGGTTAGAGCTCGAGATTGATTCGAAGATGGTTGTGGTTTTTTTTTCTAAAGGTATTGAAGATTCACACCCATTGTCTTTCCTAACACATTTGTGCTATAGCTTTCTTTCTAAGGATTGGATAGTCCGGATTTCACATGTGTATAGAGAAGCAAATTGTCTAGCTGATGGCTTGGCGAATTACACTTTATCGTTACCCTTTCGGTTTTCATTTGTTAGAAGAACCTCCAGATGTTATGGAGTCAATTAGGATAGATGATTCTAATGGCTTTTCGCGCCAGAGACAAGTGTTGTTGTAGTCGGTTTTTTGTTTTATTTTAATTTTGTCGATTTGGGGATTTTCCCCTTTCCACCACAAAAAATATGTCATATCAACAACGTCAGATGAACATTTTACTATAATGTCCTTATTAATTTATTAAGCAATTTAGTTTTAAAATATAAAAAAATTGTTGTTGTTCTAGAAACTGACTTGTCAAGTAGACAAGCAAATGTTCTCTACCAGATCCTGTCCACGAAAAACAATTTTTGTCCATTGATAATCACCTACACACAAATTAATTTATAATAAAAAACAGTATTCATCCATTGCTTATTAACAAACATGTCCACGCGACAAAACAACTCGTTCATTACGTAAATGATGTTCAAAACAAAAAAAAGAAACAAATTGCAAAGCACCACTAATGTACTTGTTGGAGCTTGTTTACAGTTTTCTAGAAACTGACTTTTTAAGTGGACAAGCAAATGCTCTCCCACCAGATCCAGTCCACGTAAAATAGTATTTGTTCATTGATAATCACCTACACACAAATCAGTCTACAATAAAAATAGTATTGGTCCATTGCTTATTAACAAACATGTCCACGCGAGACAACAACTCGTCCATTACGTAAATAGTGTTCAAAACCGGAAAAGAAAACAAATTGCAAAGCACCATTAGTGTACATGTTGGAGCTTGTTTGCTGATTGATAGGAGCTCAAAAGAAAAATAAAATAAAATAACCTATTTAGTAAGAATAAAATTTTTTTGGTCCATAACTCAATATTAAACTTGTCCACGAGAGACAACAACTCATCCATTAGGATTTGTACCAAAAAAAAAAACCTAAACACCATTATATGTTCAATTAGCTTTTCAAATCATGCTTTAATTAGCATTTAATGCTTATAAATTAGAAGATATTCCCACAAAAAATAAAAAATAAAAGATTTTAGGGGCTTTTTGGTCATTTGTGTAACAGCACAAATACATACAATACATACAATATGACATTTTCCCTAAACAATTGCCATTATGGCATTTTGTCTAAAGAATAATCAATTTATGGTACAAATGGTAAAATCCCTTTAAAACAATCATAACAACTCAGAAATATAACTTTTTATATTTTTCATGCAACATTATTTACTAAATTTTTTATTTTTCTACCTAATATTTCTTCAGTTATCTTTTTATTTATGTATGATTGATTTTTTTTAAAAGAGTCCTCACAAATAGATTTATGAATTTATAGCAAATGTATTTATTGATACAAACATTTTAGGCATATGCATGTTAGTGCTTGTACTGTTATTTATTTGAATATACATATCTGAACTTTTAAAAATAGATAAAAACTAGCATTCATGTTAATAGCATTACTTAGTATGTTAAGTCTTGCTGATATGGCAACCGAGTCAGTTGGCACATAATCAAAAGTGCATATTACTTGTCCTAAAAATTGCTACGTCAACAATACTTAGCAGAAAAATTAACGTTGTTAACGCGAAGGGAAATTTTTACCCACTTTTAAAAGTTCAGATATGTATATTCATTAAATAAAAAATACGAGCACTAAATGCACATGCCTAAAATGTATGTATCAATAAGTATATCTAATATAAGTTCGGACATTAATTTACCTTTAGATCAATACTCTTCTCATCGTCAAATTTTTTTCTTGGAAATAACCCGCTAGTTGAAATGTGTTTAGTTTTCTATCAATACCATTATTGTTAACATGCGAAGAACAACATAAACCGAAACCTAATAGAAAACATATTCAGTTTCTGACTCAATAGGATTAAGCTATGTTTTGATTGTCTCTCTTATCCTTATTTATCTAATTCCTATTGCAAAAAAAATCTTACTCGAAAAGTCGAGCGATGATTGGAATCACGATTGGCGACTAGGTTTTTAATTTCCTTTCTTGGCTTTTCCCGCAAGGCTTCCGCCGAGGGACTCTACTTTGGCCGATCTCGATGACCTCTCCACCACCACTTTCTCACGAAGGCTCTCCTTATCTTGTGTCTGCTTCGAAACCAACCTCTTGACTCACTTGGAACGCCATTACTTAACGATCGGTCGATATAATCAAGCTCCCATGTCATATTTATCGCTAGAAAATAGCATTGCATCAGTTACAGTTCCCCAACAATTGGTTATTGATTCACAACCTCTATGGTTTAAGTTCTTGGTTGGGTATTACATAGGCGAGACACCTCACATTGGTACAGTATATGCCACTGTAAACCGTATTTGGAATGGTGATAGAAAATGTTCGAAAATAGATGTCCAATTTATTAAAGTTGATACATTTCACTTATGTATTGATCAATCCTCTAAATTGCGCAGCGGTATCTATCGTAAAAGATATTAGCACATCTCCTCAATTTTGCTAGTTGTTCAAGAGTGGAGCCCTTCCACAGCTCAATCAAAGCTGAACCTTTCTACCATGCCTCTCTGGGTTGACTTTCAAAATGTTCTTGATTATCTCTTCTCCCATGCAAGTCTTCGCTATCTCGGTGATATTGTGGGTGATACAAAACGCTTACATCCCTCCACTGAGAAGTGCATGCGTCTTGATGTTGCACGAGTCATGGTTGTCACTAACCTTGATAAAGAACTCACCAAGAAGATATAGCTAGACGGAACTGACACACCAATACAGGTCTCATACCCGTGATTTCCACAAAAATGCATTGCATGTTGTACTTGGGACCAAAAGGCTCAGGATTGCAAAAAAAATCCATCCAACACGACAACAGCTACGCATACAAACCAGCTTTAGCTACAGCGAACACTCTCATTTATCTTACGTCTGATAGTACAGTACCACCTCTTTATTACTAATCATAGCTCAAACTCTACTTTAGCAAGTCCTCTCATCCAAGTTGTTGCTCTCATATCTCATCCTCATTCTCCAGCCTCTGTTAGTCCCAAAATTGTCAATGTCTCCCTCACACAACCATCGCTAGAAATGGTTGAGGATCCTTTTACAACTTTCATCAATACTTCCTCCCAAAACCCAGTGGAGAAAGTGTGTGTTCCTGCCTTTGATAACATTTCGCATCTTACCAATAAGTCTGTAGATCAAACTGATTCAGCATGGTCCACAATGATCAAAACTGGTCGAGCATCATCTCTCTCATTGTCTAAACTTTTCTCCGCACAACCTGCTGCTCACGCATCGTTCTCTCTTTCATGTTTCTTTTTCCTTGTGGATAATAAGGATGACAGAGAGGATGAAAAAGAGGAAGGACAAAAATTGGACTCCGAATCACAATCCAACAAGGCTGCTCTTGCTATGTCACGTTATAGTATTAGAACTAAACAAAATCATAGTGATCATACCACTATCAACCGTAAATCAGTCAAGCAAGCTCTTGCGTAAAACGAAGCAATGTCTCATCCCGGAGACAGTAATTATTATGTTGTTATTTGCATGGAATATCCAAGGCTATAACCAGTCTCAAAAACATGTAATCGTTCGACATTGGCTTTGTGATACTAATCCACAATTTGGTTGTTTATTGGAACCAAGAGTTCATTTTACTAATTTTTCTCGTATTTTTGCATGTAGCTTTTCCCGGCTGGAGTGCTATTCACAACTACACAGCCCATAGAGTGGTAGAATTTGGGTCTGTTGGAAAGAGGGTGTTTTCTTTGCCGCACATCTCACTAGAGCTCAATTGATCACAGTTCTAGTCACTTTAGAATCAGGCTATATTGTTTTAATCTCTTGTGTTTACGCTTCCAGTTTTCATGATGATCGTGTTCATCTTTGGTGAGATCTCCTGGAAATTCGGTGGCTTTATGGATATACTCATATCCCCTAGCTCTTTATGGATGATTTTAATGAAACATTATCCACCTTTTAGCATTCTAACCTTCACCGCGGAGCCTGTCAATTGGACATGCTCCAATTTCAAAACTTCGTCAACATAATTGACCTTGCGAATCTAGTTAACGTTGGTCCCACATTTACTTGGACGAACCACTGATTTGAAAATCCAATAGCTAAGAAGCTAGACAGAGCACTGGTTAATGATTCATTGCTAAATATGTTCCCTCAATTTTATGCGGTGTTTAAATCTAATGGAGTGTCGAATTATGTGCGCTGCGTTATCCACTTCTCAACTTTTATTTTTTCCAACACTCCTAAACCATTTAAGTTCAATAATTTTATTACTGAGTACCCATTCATTTTTTCAGGTTATTGGTGATGCTTGCGCTAAGCGCCCTCCTCTTTTCCATTCGCGCGTTGCTCTTCATCTTTTCCATACTAAGCTCAAAGCTCTTAAGTAGCCAATCCACCGCATTAGTTGTTTTCTTACAGTGATATTTCAAGTCGTTATCGTGCTGCCTACAATCACCTTTGTTCTTGCCAAAATCAAGCTCTCTAATCTTTCACAAGCAAAACTGGTCCCATAAGCTGATGTTGTGCGTAAATGGGCTGTTCTTGCGAGTGCAGATTAGCGTTTGTACCAGAAAAAATCATGTATCACATGATTTCATCACAGTGATCATAACACAGGTTTTTTCCACGGGGTTGCATCTATCTGCTCCGGCTGAAATTCTATACGTCGCCTTATTCAGGCTTCTGGTAATACTACAACTAATCCCCGAGAGATCAAAGACGATGTTGTCTGATACTTCCAGAATTTTCTACAGACCACCGATGACATCGTTCCTCTGGATTTTCACCTCCTCATCGATATTTTGTCTTATCGCTGCTCCTCTGCAGCGGTTGAGCAACTAACGCAACCAATTTGGATTTTGAGATTCGTGATACTTTATTCTCAATGTCATCCAAAAAGCCACATGTCAAGATGGTTACACCACTGAATTCTTCAAATCTTCTTGGCAGGTTATTGGCACGGATTTCATAATGGCTATCTAATCTTTTATTCCTCTATGGATTTCTCCCTCGTGGTGTCAATGCTACTTAATATCACTGATTTCAAAAGGAGATGACCCTCAAACGATGCAGGATTACATGCCTACTTCTTTTTGTAACATAGTCTACAAGGTTATCTCTAAGATCATCGCCAATCGCTTGAAGATATGGCTCCCCGACGTCATTGAGCCCAACCAGAGTGTTTTTATCAAAGGTCGGCTTCTGCTAGAAAATGTAATGCTTCCCACAGATATAGTCAAGCACTATCACACGCCCCATTTATCCTCACGTTGTACCTTAAAGCTAGACATCTCCAAAACTTTCGACACACTATACTAGGATTTCATAGTCGTTGTTTTCCAGGCCCTGGATTTCCCACCGTGCTTCATTCACTAGATCTACCTTTGCCTATACACTGCCACATTCTTGGTTTTAGTTAATGGTGAACCAACTTGTTAATTCCCTAGCTCGCGCGATGTTCGCCAGGTTATGCTCTTTCCCATACTCTTATGTGATTGCTAACAATGTCATTTACCAGCTTTTGAAGGTGGTGGCGAATGCGAAGGTGCTGGATACGATGGTGGTGACAAAGGAGGTTACCGAGGAAACAATGGTGGTGGGGTTGGTAATTAGTTAGCCATATTTGGTCTATCGTTATTCTCTGGTTTGTATTTAATAATCATGGAATTTTTTTAGTTGATCTTTTTTCGTAGTGTTGCGTGATCGTCGACAACCACCACTAGCGTTGGAACTTCTCATGAACAACTAGAGAATTTGAAGAAGATGGAAAAGACATGTATTCATCATCGAATGATTTCCACCGATTTGGATATGTTCACTTAAATGAGAACCGTATGCAAATGAGACCATATCATTGGACGGTGGACACGTTTCGACAGATGATGGACAACATATTGTGTCATGTTAGTTCTTACTTCATATCGCAATCTCCCTCATGTTTTAGTTAAAATTTTCAGACTTATGAGATACCCAAATTTCCGATTTTAGCTGATTTGGTGATTTAATAGTTGAATCGTAATGATGAGCTATTATATAGAAAAATTATCCAAGTTATGAGCTATTCATTGAATATTTTTTTCCAAGTTATTATATACAAAAATTATCCACTATGTTGTCAATCACATCAAAATTTTCTCCATCAAATTATAATTTTGTTCATCACGAAGGTCCGTAGACGATATTGAATTCCTTTTACATCTTACTTATTTCAATAGCATACAAAAAAAAATTAAATAGGGTTCTTGCAAATTTCCAAGGTCTATGGAGAAATTTGATTTCTATTCACATGGACATATTATATAGACAAATTATACATGGACGAATCTATGTAAGAAAAAGTCCTAGTAAGCCCAAATGTCCTCCTTGTCCACCAAAAGACTTCACTATCTCAATCAACCCCATATGGCCCCCTCCAACATAAAATATTGTCTACCAAAAGACTCAACAATCCTAATAAGCCTCATATGTCAATCAGCCAACACAGACACATCAAGTCTCCAAAATAATATCCCACCAACAATCCTTGTTAACTAGTTTTCTCCGCCTCGCCAATGTTATGTTCAATTAGGTATAGATCTCATTGTGATAGATATTCGATGTCAATCAACTCTTTCTTCATATCATAATCATAATTAGGCTAGTCCTCCAACACTTCTTCATTACACGTATACCATAGTCTACAATAAGTCATTTGTTTTCCACATCTTTAATCCCACTAGTCTTCTCCGCGGGTATATGCTTCTTAGTAACTAGTCATTCACAATCCATGTCTACGAAAATTTGTCCACACGCTTTTTTCCATCATACATGTTGACCGTATGTGGACATCAAACTTGTTTCAAAATATGTAAACCACTTTTCTACTTTGTCTACAAAAATTGAGCCTTCATTATTGTTATTATTCATTTGATCAATTACATTTTGTTATCGAATGGTCAAACAATTAATATCAATAACAGATTAATGTCATTAATGGAAAACTAATGTCATTAATGGCAAATTGATGTTCATAAAATCAGTGTTACCTTATCTCACACAATTCTTTTGGTGGCAATTGTGGAGTACAAAAGATGAGGACACAAGTAGTTAGAGTCGTGACATATGGTTAGTGAAAAAAGAATTGTCCAAAGCCGCAATATATTTTTTAAAAAAAATTAGGCCACATTCCTTTTTTTAATTATTTTAGTAAAAAAAAATATAAATATATATGGCAGTTTTGGTTTTGAAAATTTTGTATTATTATCAAAAATCACACATATTAACTCAATAAATCGATTTTCAATATATAGAGAGAGAGAATTAGTTCAAAACTCGATTATATAAGTTTGGTGAATAATTTTTTACGTATAAAAAACAAATATTTTACTTAACTATATATATGTTCTTAGTTTTTATAATAGTATCATCTTCTCTTTTTATCATTAGAATTATAGATTTTTTTGGAGCAACATGATTACTACATTACTTTTATTTGTTTTATAAAAATGCCACACTTTAAAATTTTCTTCTAAGCCTTGAGATATGTCTTGACATCACAGTGCAAATAATATTAATCATATACCACAATATCACACTATTATACCATTTTAGAAAAAAATCAACATTATAGTATTTTTAGAAAAGATATCCTACTGTTATGGTTGATTAGAGAATTTTCTTTTAATTTATTATGTCCATTAAGAGGTGTTTCTTTTCCATTTCCGTGGTACTCAAACTAGACAATGCCAATTGCACTTATATGTGTTTATTTCACTTAAACTCACAATATACACCTTTAGATTGATAGAGAAAAAAAGTTTTAAGAAAATACAATAGTGAATTACTTGCAAATATTAATTTTAAAATAATAAATAAATGGATGTATTTTCTTTGTGTTCATAAAAAAATTAATATTGAAACTCGAACATAAACAAATTACTCGCGTTTGAGTATTCCAAATTTACAAATGAATAAAAAAAAGTAACTAAATTATAAAATAAAAATAACTAGTAAATTAAGCATAATTAATATTTACAACATTAAGCAATATATAAACATATAAAAGAAATTACATCAAAATTAATTGAATAAAAACATACCTACTTATATAAACATCAAACTATTTAAAATTGTAAATAATCATAGATAACAACATTTTATAAATATTTATATTCTCGTATGCGAACCAATCATCTAATAGAATATTAAATCACATAAAAATATACATATCCTCTATATATTAAAAGGAAAGACTTTTTTTTAAAAAAACCTTAAGTTTGTAATAAATTACATAATATGCCACTAGTAATTTAAATGCAAACACTTTATCTAACTTAAATATCTTTACCAAGATTTTTTCCCTTTTTATTTAGGAAATTTGTTTTCTATTTTATTTTAGTTTACAAACTGTACTTTTAGATTAATTTATTAGAAAATATATGTTCTAAGACTATAATTATAGTATATAACATACTAAAATTTTAAATAAATAATTTAAATTATTTTGATATTTAAATAACATAAAACTATTTATTTAAAATTTTAAATATGCTTATAAAGTTTATATTATTAAATATGTGTATCCTAATCAATAAACCAATATGACATATATTTTACAATATCTATATATACTATATAAAAAATAATATATTTATTATGTTTTATGTTATATAATTAGATATTTTCTACAAAATCATCACATTTTATATCGTATTTATATAAGTATATTCCACAAATTCTATAATCATTATTTAAAAACTATATAATAATATATAAAATTTAAGTTATGCTTTATATTTTATAATATATTATCGCGCATAGTCCGGAATATCATCTAGTATCGAATGAAAACGATACATACAAAATTATAACAAAAATATAAACACTAAACAATTTATAATTAAAAAAAATTGTAAGAAAAACTCTGTATGTATGTACAAGTATTCATTTTGTAAAGGGAAAATTATATTTTAATACACTAAATGTATTTCATTATCTTTTAGTACATGAACTATTCGAATACATAACTTAATACACTAATTATTTATTTTTTCCACTTTAATACATAAACTATCAATCATATGCCCATTTAACACATGTCTGGTTACTTTCCGTTTAAAACACCGTTAACTTGTATTTTGTTAACTTGAATATCAATTAAATATCACTAAAAATAAAAAAATAAAAAATTAAAAACATTATAGAAAATTCAAAAAAAAGTCAAAGTTAAATTAGGAAAAATACAGGAAAATAAATAATTTCTTATATACATTTTTAATTTTCGAAAAATTGAACAAAAAATAAAAAATTGTAAAAAATTTAAAATTTTCTTTATAATTTATAAAAAAGTATAAATTTTGCTATACTTGTTCTCTGACTCATCTTGTCTTGTGCGGGTATCACAAATTTTGATTTTTACTTGTATTTGTTTATACCAAGTATTTGATCAATTGAGTACCGCTAAAAATTAAAATACTTGTAAGTATTTGCTTAGACTTGATACTTGTTTATTAAATCAAGATGAACAATTGAAAATTGGTAAGTATATATATATTATTGTAAATATGAACTTTCTAATAAATTTTAAAGAAACTTTTAATTTTTTAAAAATTGAATTTTTTATTTTCTTGTTCAATTTTAAATATTTAAAATGATTGAAAATTATTTATTTTCTGTATTTTTTATTTAATTTTGAAATTTCGGGTTTTTCTGAATTTTCTATAAGTTTTTTGGACTTTTTAAATTTTTTATATCTAATGAATTCTTAACTGATTTTTTTTTTTTATTTTAAAAAATAAAAGTTAATTGTACCATAAAAGGAAAGTAATTGGATATGTGCAAAATAGATAGATGATTGATAGTTTGTTTATTAAAGTGGGTAAAATAAATAATTGATATATTAAATTGGATATTTGAATAGTTCATGTATTAAAAGGGACGAAAGGTAAATGGAATACACTTAGTGTATTAAAATGAAATTTTCTCTTTTATAAAATACAAATTTTTTAAATTTAAATTTAAGGTTTTACTTTTGGAGAGTATTTTGGATTCCGAAAGAGACTCTTGAACTTTAGATTTTGAAGTTTCACTTTTTTATTTACATTTTGATCCCTAAATTTGTATATTACTCATAAATAATACTTTTTACTTTTTATGAATCATTTTAATATTAATATATTTATGATTCACTTTAAAATTTCAACTTATTTTTACATATCATATTAAAAACCATATTAATATTGAAATTCTTTAATCACTACAAAATACATTGATAAATCGAGCATTATGAAAATAAGTATAATTAATCATACATGAATTTTACCTTATGACATAGTTAGTATGTTTTCTTAACTATTTATGGATTTTTATAATATATGGTAATGTCTTATTAATTAATAATGTTTATAATAGTTATTGGATATATTTTTAGTTATGTATAAGTTTTTATAATTTTAAGTAACTGTAATTTTAATTAGAGACTATATTGCAAAATACAAACTTCGAGATTTTATTTTTGAAGAAAAACACCATAAACTTCAAATTTAAAATTTATGAAACCTCAGATTGAGGTTGGTGTTCGGAGATGTTTTTAAAGAGATGCAACACACATAAAACTGCAAGCGACGTTTTCACATTTGGTATCAATTTTAATAAAATGATTATTGGTAGATGATAAAAATGGTGATTGTTGGCTGGAAAGTCATTGTTATCAGACAACACATGATCATGTGGCGCGTGGGTCCACGTGATCCCACGTCGAAAGCCTCTCTTCTCAATTTCACAATATTAGCAAACATCCAAAACTTCAAACAATTTAAAATAATTTAATAGCTTTTTTCTAAAAGGGAAGGCGAATCTTTCCTTTGTATGTAACTCCAAATACTCCGGTCCTTTGCCCCCCCTGCCCCNGCCCCCCCCCCCCCCCAATTTTAAATCTTGAATTCATAAAAAAACTAGTAAATTACAAAAAAAAACTTTAAATTTTATACAATACTCTCTAATTTCATTACAATTATGTTTTTCTTAAAATATTTTATTTAACATGATGTTTTCAAACTTTTATATAATATTTAAAATCGTTTGGCGTTTGTATATTTTTGAAAATATTATTTTTGAGTAGTTGAATTAATTGTTTTTCATGATATTATGAGTAAAAATGATAAATTGTCAAGGATTTTAAACATTAAATAATATATTAATTATAGAGTCGGTCTTGAGCACAAGCAGAACAAACATGAGCTTGCGGTTTTTTTTTAGTTGGAAATTTTTTGTTAAAAAAAAGACCCATTTTTAAAAATTTTACAACTTTGGCTTATTTTTTGTAGATTGTATTCTTTGCAAAAAAATTAAATCTCAGGACCGGCCCTAACTATAAAAGAGAAGGCGTAATATATTTGATTGACTATATATGTGATTTTTTTGGTAGGTTTACCTGAACCAACTATATTTTTATCTTCATTAGGTTTGCGCTAACGTTACATTCTGGATTTTTTAATATTATTTTTTACTGATATTATTTTATAAATACGAATAATTTATTTTGTTTATAATTATTTTATAAATTAGTTTTATAATATAAATTATAAGAGTATAATTTTGAGAAAACTTACGTAATCAGTGTGCTTAAATACATAATTTTTTTTAACTCGAACTAAATACTAAAATTACAAAATAGAAATCAAAATATTTGATCCAAATAACAAAAATTGAACCGATTTTCACTAAGTTTTAGTTGAGGTTTTGGATTTTCCATACAAATATAACTTAAGATTTGTTTATGTTCATTAAATTATTATAACTTTAAACTAAAACATTGTTCCTACTATAATTATTTAATATAAAATCAATTTTAACTAATTTTCTTAATCGTAAGAACCTCATTTTAAACTCATAACTGCACTAATTTATATTTAAAATTATATTTGTTTTTATTCTTTTCTCTTTGATGAGTTTAATTTTTTAATTAATGATTACAATAATATACAATTAGTTGATAAAAGATAAAATCAAATAAGATTAACTCTAACCATACTAAAACATATAAACGTGATTTTGTACTTAACCATACAACATATAAGTACATCAAATCAAACTGAGCTAACTATATTTTTTGTTTGAGTTCTGTTAATGTTTTTTTAGTAAACATGATTAACGAAATCAAATCAGACTCAAACATCTCTCAAACATAAATGAAAATGTATATAATGATAATGTAGTAAATTAATGTGTACAATTTAATTAAAATGTAGAAATAAATATCTTGATTGTTCGCTAAAATATAATTTTTAACTATTGAGATGAAGATCTCATATAATATATCTTAAAGAAATAAAGACAAGACAAGCATTAAAACCAGAATCAACATCCAAGATCAAGACAAAACATATAAAATAAGAAAATTAAGGCCAGACTTGCAAGACAAACAATAAAAGAAAATGCAGAAAAATATGCGCATGGTCGAGATGTTGGCCAAGAAGTGATCGATCGAGCCAGAATGTGCGAAGATCTGAACCAAGCTCATGAGTCTGCGCATGGTCGAGATGCTCGTCAATACTCTCTCTTATTTTCTCATTTTCTCGTACTCTTATACTTGGTTACTTATTCTCTCGTACTTGATTCCACATACTCTCATTTTCTTGTTACTCAGCTCTTAAGTCGTATAAACACTCTCGGTTTTACTAAGCCTCTCTCATTCTCCTCACTAAAACTATGAGATAAACTTTCAAAACCCAACATTTAACACATATCAATACCAATATCAACAACAACAACAAAATCATATGTGCGAAAAACGGAAAAGTTAGACTCATGAATACTAATGTTTTATTTTGATTGGTTATTTAATTTAGTGTATTTGGCGTATGAATACCACATTTAACTTACAAGATTGATAGGTCAATAACAAAAAAGACACAAATCTTATTAGTTATTATTGTATTGATTACTCGCACGGTATCTCCAATTTTTGTTGTTGTTGTTAATTTGGTATCTCCAATTTTTCTTTTCTCTTTTATGAAAATTGAAAATCAAAACGCTTCAATCCATTGCAATTATTGTACATTACAGTCTTCTACTCATCTAATAAAATCATTCAAAGCAAAGAATATAAGCTAAAGAGATTCTTTCTTTCTGATTCTTACAAATAATTGACAACTAGTATACACACTCCTTTGTAAATGTATGTCATCACACTAATCATACTTCTATAGTCTTTTTATACGGATTCATCCGAATATGCAAACGAACAATTAGATGAATCTCTACTGACAAATTTCTCCGGTGGTAATGGTTGTGGCTGCCATTTTCCACCTTTGATCATATCTGTTTCGGATCGTCCAACCTCAACATGCCTAATCTCTTTAAGCATTGCCACAATGTCTTTCATGGTAGGCCGATCCGCGGCCTTATTGCTCACACATAGGAATGCAACCGCTAGCGTTTGAAGCATCTCGTGCATTATTGGATCTTCCCGTCCGCGAAGTCTTGGATCTAGAATTTCTCCCGGATCTTTTTTACCAGCCAAGTGATCTCTCACCCATTGAACCAAATGTGCACCTCCCGGTAGATTCGGGTCTAATGGATGCTTCCCAGTTAACATCTCCATTAGTACCACTCCGTAGCTATATATGTCACTCTTTTCGGTTATACTTTGCGTCGAAGCATGTTCTGTAAAATTAATTGAAAAATCTCGTTATAAATCCAAAAGGTTTAATAGTAACAATCAAAACGTTAATTTTGAAATGTACCTGGAGCCATGTAACCATAAGAACCAGCTAGCGGAGGCCGGTTACTTAGTTTAGAGGAATCTCCATGATCAGAGATGGTTTTGGCTAAACCAAAATCGGCTAAGTAAGGTTCGAACCGGGAACCCAATAAGACATTCATAGCTTTAACGTCGCCGTGTAGAATCGGAGGGAGACAATCATGGTGGAGGTAAGCAAGGGCATGTGCAATGCCTAAAACGACGTCGCGTCGAGCTTCCCAATCTGCTCCTCCTCTTCCCTTTCCGGCGCCGTGAAGCAGAGAGCTTAAACTTCCGTTGGGGAGATAATCATAGAACAAGAGTTTCACATTTTTATTCGAACACCAACCCAATAGACGGATTATGTTCCGATGTCGAATAGATCCTAGAGTGTTGATCTCTGAGTTAAACGCTCCAGTTTCTTCTTTCGACCACATCTTCTTCACGGCTAGAGTTTCGCCGGACGGTATCGTTACTTTGTAAACTACGCCGGAGCTTCCTGTTCCGATAACGTTAGCCGAAGTCAAGTTTTTGACGATGTCGTCGATTGAGAAATCTAGCTTCTGATAAAGGGTCACTTCCCACGTTTCTAATTCTTCTTGTTTTTCGACAACTTGTTGTGCTTTGATAAGAGTGTAAACCGCCATGAGAACAAGCACGACGCTTGCTGCGACGAGGATACACATGATTAATTTAACGGCGGATCGGTGTCGGGTTTGGATTCCATCATCGGGTCGGGTCGAGATGAATAGCCCTTTGTTAGATGCGAGGACGGAGAGAGGAAGTTGCCGGAAAAACGGAGTGTTGGGTAATTCGCCGGAGAATTCATTAAAGGAGATATTGACTGAGACGAGGTTTTGCAAATCAGCTAAGACGTTTAGTTTTCCGACGAGTTTGTTGTGAGAGATATCGAGGATTCCGAGGTTGATGAGGCTCGAGAATCGCGACGGGATTTCTCCAGAGAAGGAATTACAGCTCAGATTCAAAGAGATTGCAAGAGACGGGATTCGACCTAGCTCATCTGGAATTTCTCCACTGAAACCATTTTCGCCGAGATTGAGAAGCTGGAGACTCCGGCAAGACGAGATTTCTCGAGGGATTTTGCCGAAGAGACGATTCTTCCCGAGATTGAGCTTCGTGAGATCGATTAACGACCCGATTCCAGATGGTAGAGGACCGGTTAGTGAATTATCGGAGAAATCTATAAATTGCAAGCTCTTCGGAAGCGTACCAGGTAACGAACCGGTTAAGCTGTTGGAATGGAGATCAACGAATTCGAGACTTTCGCAACCAGAGATCGATGGAGGTATGTTACCCATGAGACGGTTATCGCTAATATCGATAAAGTTGAGATTTTTCAGATATCCTATCTCAGCCGGAATATTCCCTGTGAGTCTGTTTCCGTTGAAACGAAGCCGATAAAGATTCGTGCAGTTTCCAATATCCGGTGGTATAAATCCAGACAAGTAATTAGAGAGAAGAAGAAGCTTCGTGAGGTTTTGTAGCTCAAAGATTCTATTAGGAATCGAACCAGAGAGACCGTTATAAGAAAGATCAATCGCTTGAAGCTCTTCACATTGAGAAAGACTCTCTGGAATCTTTCCGGTTAACTGATTAGACCACGCGAAGAACATTGTCAAGCGTTTCAGTTTGCCTATCAATCGCGGTATCTCGCCGGAGATTTTATTGTTATCAATCTCTAAATGCGTCAGCTTCGTACAATTCACTAGCTCTTCAGGTATTGTACCAGACAGTTGGTTAACGCTGAGCTGTAGCTCTCGGAGATTCGGAAGATTCCCTAAGCTTCTTGGGATGTTTCCGGTGAGGAGATTTTCCGATAAATCAATGAGGAAAAGCTCTGGACAGTTTCCAAGCTCGATAGGGATTTTACCGACGAGATTGTTCTGCCATAAGAGAAGACTTTGAAGCTTCTTGAGACGCCCTAACGTTACCGGAATCGATCCAGAGATTGAGTTTTGATACAAGTAGAGATTTTGAAGCTCCGTACAGTTACCAATCTCATCAGGGATTGAACCAGAAAAAAGTGAAGTGTAGAGAGCTATTGTTTGAACGCGTTTCAGGTTTCCTATCGACGCCGGGAGTTTACCGGAGAGACTTGTTTCAGCGAGACCTAAAGTCACGAGATTCTCGCAACTACCAATCTCCCAAGGAAGCTCTCCTCTTAGATTCTTGTTTCCACCAGCACGAAAGATTTTTAGATTCTTAAGTACTCCGATACTCTTGGGAATCTCTCCGGCGAGTTTATTGTCAAAGAGTGTAAGCTCGACAATGTTTGTGAGATTCCCTAACTCCCAAGGAATCACACCTTCGAGATTGTTTGTGTTAAGAGACAGAGTCTTGAGTTTCTTGAGGTTGAAGATTTCCACTGGGATTTCACCGGAGAGAGAATTATCTGCTAAATCAAGAACTTCTAGCTCCAACAACTCTCCGATCTCCTTAGGGATTAAACCGGTGAGATTCACGGAGGTTAAACGGAGTGAAGTCAGAGAATTTATCTGCCGGAGATACGTCACCGATAACGGACCTTGAAAGTCCATGACTTGGAGTTGTATCTGAGAAACTTGGCGTATGGCGTTGCATCTGATTCCAACCCATTTGCAAGGATTTGAATCTGAAGCGTTCCAAGAAGATAAAGGGTCTCCGGAGATGTGAAGCAGAGATTTCCATGAGAGGAGAGTTTGACCCTGTTCGTCAATGGAGAAACAGGGGATGAAGAAGGAAGTTAAGAGAAGAAAGCAGAAGCTAGGGTTACGTGGCATTGGTGAAGAGAAAGAGAGAGAAAGAAGTGCGTTGGGATTGTGAAGCGAAGAACCCCATGGATTTGGTTTTTTAGATTGTTATATAGAAATATATATAAAAACAGAGCATACAAGTTGAGGCAGAGTGAGGAAGAAGAAGTAGAAACGGATGATCTGGATCTCAAAAAGCACTTCTACCTTTTTTCCCTTTAACTATTTTCTATTATTTTTGTTTTCTTTATGTTTCCACTATTTATTTGATCAATATAGAGATAACAAATATGGGTTAATTTTATTTTATTTTTTTGGCTGAGGGTTAATTTTATATAAGTCTATGAAAAAAATAATCTGTTATCATTGATATTAGTATCTCAATGGAACTTGCAATTATCAAGAGTTTTTTTTGTTTAAAAAATATCAATTATCAAGAGTTGTTTACTGTTTTCTTTATAAATTTGAATATGAATATGTTAGCACTTCTTAATACACATAACATTTCTGATATAAAAAAATTCTCTTCAACCTATTTCGATTACTGAACTATTCTACTTTAGTATAAGTTGTTGATAAGAAAAATTGTATCTGGTTAAAAGACAAGACTTTGTTTCACTGATTTTTTTTTTTTTTTCCTTCACCAACTTATTTTAATTTTTTAAAACACTTCTCCATTAATAGATTTCTTTATGGTAAAAAAATGATACATTTTGGGGATAAGATTTTTCATCTTTTTTAAGTTTCTTCCTTTATTCTTAATTCAACTATAAAAACAAAGAAAACTTTTAAAACTAGATATATATTGGAGGTTTTCTATCGAGAAAAAGACATGTTACAAATTTCCAGGAAAGAAATTATGTGAATATCACTGGAATCAATAATGATGATTAGTAATTTCTTGTCACCAATAATGATATTTATTGAATACTAGTAACCTATCAATGATAAACATAAAAACAAAATTAGACAATTGTGGATTGTCAATACATTTTAATTTCATATGATATTCTTTTATTCTGGCAGAGTGGGGAGTCAGAAGTGGGTGTATAGTGGTTAAACAGGTATATAGTAAAATTTAAAGACAGAAATAAAATTGAAAATAACTATTTTTGGTTTCTGATATATATTTATATGTATATAGTAAATATTAACTAAATTAGAAGTTGGGACATTGAATCTTGAATAGAGTGAAATGCACATGGAAGTTAAGAATTTATGTGAAAATTTTAAAAATAAATGGTTACTATTTCTCATATTTGTTCATCTTGTCAGCCCATATTATTCGCTGTAATGATATGAATGTAGTAAAGTTATACATATATACACAACATCGCCTTTGACATGTAGAGGTTATTTAAGATCTAAGAGCTTTATTCTTGATTATATTGACAGATTCATAATTATTTTTTATAATACGAAATTTCACGGAGAATACAAAAATAAATTTTAGCCACTTAACCAATATCATCTTTTGAAAAAAGTTTTTCATACATTTTTTTTCACTAGACCGATGTAACTCAAACTTCACAAAAAAAAAAANCAAAAAAAAAAAAAAAAAAAATACATTCGCAAATAACCACATTCGATTTCTGATCTAATAACAAAACAACAACCATAAAACAACAACTAAGCCACTTAATTCTTGTATACATATTTTTTAATATCCATTAATGATAGTAAGGTTTTTCCTACGTGGTCAATTCCTAATTACACTATCATATCGTTGTA
>OVBE01000636.1:0-46793 GCA_900406425.1 Iberis pinnata | reverse complement strand
TGATATATTTAATATCTTTCATAATTTTAAACTAAATTTTATGATTGAAAAAAAATTATATGTTTTACATTTATTATATATATATATATATATACATATATGTCCTATAGTAAATTTGTGTCTGCATCTGTCCCTGGTTGTACTGCAAAAAATGCGTAAACGCATTTTTTAACTAAAAAAGTAAAAACGCATTTTTCTATCAAAAACACGATTTCCTGCAAAATATGTAAAAAACACAAAATTTATTTTAGGCGAAAACATGTTTATTGCGGAAAACTGTATTTGTTTTTTTTTTTGACATGCAAACACATTTCCGTAATTTATATGTAAAAACGTATTTTCGTGTTTTTGTCAAAAAAATATATTTCAGTGTTTTTGATGAGGAAACATATTTCCGTGTTTTTCCTCGAAAAATCATTTCCACAAATTTGTTAGCAAAACACGTTTTCGCGAAAATATGTGTTTTTCGTATTTTTTCCAAGAAAATACTATTTTTAGAAGAAAAACACGTTTTCGCAATTTTGTGGGAAACGTGTTTCCGCGTTCTCGTGGTGTGGCAGGAAAGTTTTTTTATGCATTTTTGAAAGAAAAACGTAGTATCTCAAATTAACAAAAAAACATAATCTTGTAGTTTTTAACAAAATATATTTGGATAATTGTATAAATTCGAACAAAAAAAATTACATCTTGATAAAATATCTAAATATAGAAACGAACCGGGGGGTCTTACTCAATTAATACTCGATGAGTGTTTATGAGATATTGATAGTCTTAATGAGACATTGTTAGTCTTTTTAGTAACATGCTCTACCATTTAACAAGAACATGTTAAAGTTAGAGTTTGAGGTTTGAATTTAGAAGTCTTAACTCATCTGCGGGACCATTAAACCCTCGGTTTCGCATAGTGGGCCTTAGACATATCATTTAAAGACTGCAGTTCTAGAAAATTGTCAGTGGTAGAACGGTCTACTTGGATACAAATCGGCCCGTCGGCTTTTCACCTAATTATCATTCTCCTGACTAGAGCTCCAAGAGACTTTGGCAATTAACAATGTAAATGTCGAAGGATAATTTAGCAAAGTGCCGGCCTAGATCAGTAAACGAGTCTCTCATTCTACCAAACAAATGAAACTCCTCACATATAAACAAATTCAATCATCTCAATAATCTGAAATCCTATCAGACTGGGTTCAACGTGGTTATATTAATCTATTACAAGCAACATAGTCGTGGGTTCAACGTGGTTAAATTATGAAAATAGTTTACTCGGCCCAAGTATTGGTGGTCTTTCTTTTGTAACCACAATGATTCAATCATTCACTTTAATTAATCTTTTTTGAGTATTGAGTTTCTTTCACATCCCACCTTCTCCCACTTTAATACCTTTTGGTTGGCGGATAAAAAGCCTTTTAGCCACTCTTTTATATTAATTAATTATCCATTTTAAGTTTTATATGTTTGTTATTGTCCAATCTAAAGTTAGATTTTTTTTTTTTTTTTCCAATGCATGTCCTATGCTTGCATATATAATATTTATGTATATCAATCAGTATATGCACTGTAATACCATGACCGACCGTAACCGTGTCTTGTTCAAATATATAGAACAAAGCTTATTAAGATTTAACATTTGGAGCTTGTGATATACAAATTGGAATACATTTTTATAATGGTTTTTCAAATTAAACTATATGGGCTTATTTCCAGAATTGTCCCAAAATCCAATTTAACACTCTTATCCCACCAAACCATATTCTAAACCGGTCCAGTTAAAGAGAGACGCGAAAACGAAAACCTATGGGATCTAATCATATTGACAACAATGGATCGTCCAAATAGAATTTTTATAGAAAAAGCGAGTTATTTCTTTCAGTATCTATTTTTCTACCTATAATTGGTATTGGGGTTTATCCTGATTTTGCGTTTCTTTTCGAAAAGCAATGAAAAATCTATTGAATTAATTGAACAGACAAATACAAAAGGAATTCAAGTACAAATTGCAAGACGTATCGACGGAAAAGAAATTGCACTTCTTTTTTTATTATGGACATCGCGAGTTATTTCCTTCAAATATCTATTCTTCGACCTATAATTGGTATGGTCTTACTAAAATAGGAGTTCGCTAGCTCAATTAGTGGAACTTCCTTTCTTGATTCACCCAGAACTACACTTGCTCTAATCCTTCTCGTTAAGACATCGATCAAGCATTCTATCGAGCCCTTACTTATCAATCAATGAAAAGAGATACCGACCCTCTTGTGGATTATGCGTGAGAAGCCTCCCTATCAAAACAATTAGTCTCTTCCAATGAGTGTGTACTTTTCTAAGTACTTTTTTGTTAAGTATAGTTATGCTCTTTTCACTATATCTATCTATTCATTAGGTTTATCCCTTTTAAAATTCGATGAACGTATCCACCGTAAGTTTTTCCTCGTTTGAACCTCGCCCTTAACTCTAAGGCTATGCCATCCTAAGGTGCTGCTAAATGGAAAGATCTTATGAATTTGAAAAAGAGTCAGAAAAAACGCTTCGATCCTCTTATTTTCCTTTCTCGAACCGAGAGATCCATAAATCGAATTTCCAGGAGCATTTGGAACATTTCGTTTCTGAGCGACTATAAGTTATATAGATTAACATACATGTATTACAAAGTGAGCGGCAATTAGGTAAAAATGAATGGATGATTAGAAACACCAAAATTAACAATTGTGTATTGAATTAACTTCAATACACAATTGCTAAAAAGATTTTGCACATTCTTTTTTTAAGAATTGTAAAGTAAACAAAAAGCAAAAAACGTTTATGATTATATTGGTAATAATCCAGCGAAAGGAGGGTTATTCCGAGCGGGTTCAATGGACAATGGGGATGGAATAGCCGATAGTATATAAATTAAGTCGATGCAGAGCAAATGAATTTATTTACATACTATGAATTTTTTTTCTTTTTTTTTGTTAGTAAAAAATAGCTTTTTCCCTTTACCCGGTCCTATCTCGAGCAGGATCACTCTGCTCTTTGGTGCTCGGGGATTCCCATTCAAGAACCAGTAACTCACCGTCTGATTCACGCGGATCAGAGCCATCGAATCCTTCCCAACCAGTTTACCAATAAATAGAGTCTGTAAGGGGGTGCTGCTGGACTTGTTTCAAGGTCGACTCAACTTCCCGAGCATCCCGAGTCCCTAAATACCTTTCAGGATATTCCTCAATGCCCTAGCTATTCACGAAACGTGAGAAGTGATTGGTTATTCCTCTCTGTTCGTATCTCTTTTTCCATTTTCGCTCTCGATTAGTTTACAAGATTAAATGGCCATTGCACACAGCTTTCTCTATGTATACATAGAAAAATCGGCCATGCCGCCAAAACGATAGAAACTAGATTCCAGTTTTCTCTTTTTTTCAACTCCAAAAAAATGGATCGATTTTTAGTCACAAAATATCGAATCCAGTACAAATCAGTAAGACCGCTTCCTTCCCGAGGACTTTTACTAGTTTGTCCCGGTAAAGCAAATAATTTAACCTAATTACATGAACCAAGTTAAACTAAAAGAAACCCTTAGATTGAATTTAGAGAAGCCATGTCACCATTGGTCCGAGAGACCATTTCCGGCATTGGAAAGACAAAGACTGAGCTACATGCGACTGAGAGATTAACTGCAGTCATATAGAAGAAGAGTATAGTGGAAGAGGAGAAAATCTTATCACGTCACTCAGTGTTGAGTCGATCAGAGTTGGAGTAAAAGCGCCCAAGGGGAAAAGGAGCCGCCTCTCTGATGTTGGTTTAATCGCATAGCTCATATGAGCCCTCGATCGCCATGTGAAACTCGGCGAAGTACAACTCCATGTGAAGGATACAACATGCTCTTTTTCGGTAACTCAAAACCATTTCGTTTCTGTCGTCGATGTCCTTTGCCTTGCAATGCAGAGAGCTTGCTATGCATAGACCAAGCTTGTCGTGCATGTGCTTCACTTCCTTTGGATCGTTGTTGTTTTGAGAAAAGTGGGATAGAAAAGTGAAAACTGAATGGTGTTGAAGCACCCTATCCAGGTCGTTGGCGCTGTAATCATGGCGACCCCAAATTTCAGCGTAAGACAATGTGAATAGATTAAGAAGGCCGACGAAATCTGTCTCTCACTCTGGCGGTCGCAACTCTTATGAAAGCGTTTAGGAGAGAAAACTTATTTTTAATTAGTCAATGATCCAAATTGGAATACATTCATACCAAAATTTAGTAAAAACAGTGTGAACAGTGTGACTATTGGCACTACAAAGGTGATTGCAATGACTATTAACTTTGATCTTCATTCTACCTAGTTTGGGTTCAAATGTGCGCTACTTACGATAATTATCTCCGTCTCTCTGCTGATCTTATATTCTAGTTTGTTAGATTAAGCTTCTTCAGCGCTTGTATAGCTCTCTTTGGAAACTTTCTGTATTGGCCTAACATCTCTTCGTTCCTCCTCAGATAGGTCATCTTCCTACTTCTTCCGATTTGCTCCTCAACAATGTCTAATGACCTCTGACTCAATATGCATAATCTCACTTTAGAGTCTGATAAAACACCTTTCCATCCTACTATAGACGAACAGAGGCGTTGTAATGAATAAAATCGACTTAGCATAGTAGTTTCGATGTTTACATTATGCACGCCATACGGTTAATGCCCTGAAAGTCATTTCGCCTAAGGCTTAGAAATTGGAGGGACAACTACGGAGTAGGGTTCTTGATGATACATTAGTGCAATTCTACTTTACGCATGAGCATCATTTGAATTGGGTTTTGAAAATGAGACATTGAACCTTCAAAGACTGGATGTTGATTCTTGATAAATGGACAAGAAGGAATTTCCCATATTATTTATAGACGATTACTTTTTGGGTGAAGATCTTAAATATACCCTATACACACTGTGATGATGCAATTCTTAGGGAATTGGGGCAATTGATGGGTATGGTTGAAGATGTTCATATTAAGGAACCCACAAATGATAAGGATGGAGAAGCCAGAGTTCGAATTAAGATAGAAGTAACTATCAAGCTTATATTTGCTCGTTATATCTAATTTGAACGCCCTTGACCTCCGACTCTGATCAGATTTCAATATGAAAACTTTGTAAGTTATGTTTTAAATGTGGTGACCTATCCCATGAAGAGCAAGATTGCAATTTTAACGTTGAAGAACATGTGCTAGAGCATATACCACTAGAACTGCCTCCAAAGCTGGAGCCAGACCTTCCACCAGTTACCTCTGTCATACCACCATCGAACAGTACACCAAAAATCAGATCTCAATTTGAAATCTCTCAGTGTTTATTACTCCCAGCTAGTAGCTCTAACAAAAATTCAGTGAGACCAGAAGTTGGAATGAAGCGCAAGGCATATCAAGTGATTATCTATGACGAAGGTTTCACTAGTAGGGCTAAGATGGAAAATCCACTTGTACAAAAGGGGAGGGTGGATACCCCTAAACCACCCCCACCCCCATAAATGAGGCTTTTATATTAGAATTGTCAGGGTTTAGGGAACCCCCTGACAACTCATCAACTTTTTTGGATAAGGCATAGCTATAAGCTTTCAGTAATGTTCCTAGTAGAATATGAAATTTCGGATATAAAATCTACTAGACTTTGTGTAGACTTAGGATATGCCATTCTTTTGTTCGTTCTCCCATAGGTAGAAGAGGAGGTGTTTTGGTATTTTGGGAAGCTGCTTTTTTTACTGAATCACCTAATAGGTCCAGTCAATATCAAAATGATTTTATCATTATGGATGAATGGGTAAGATACAAACTAACCTATCTTTGTGGCCATCCTATTAAACATATTAGAAATCAACAGTGGAGGGCATTAATGGCTCAAGCCTCTCTGTCAGCTCAGCTCACCAAAATCTTAGGCTTTTCTTTGGAGACTTTAAGGATTTTAAGGATAACACAAAGAAGCTGGGAGGTCCTGCAAGACTTGAATCTTCTTTTGGTATATTTTTCAGTATGATCAATGCTTTAGGTCTGTTGGATGTGAGAACATATGGTGGTCTTTACACTTGGTCTGGAAGGAGACTTTCTTATTCTGTCAAATCTCGTATAGACAGAACAATGGGAACAATTGGTTGGTTAGAAGCTTTTCTTATGGCGTTTGTTGAGTTACTTAATTGGGGATCTTCTTATCATAGGTCATTGTTGCTATGTACTGATCAGAAAAAATGGGTTGGAGGTAAACAATTCAAGTATGACAATAGATGGAGTCACTACCCTGAGATCTATTAGCAATTAAAGACTGTTTGGGATAATGAATGTGCTTCTCTACCACCAACTCAATTCTCTGTTGCTCTTCAAAAGTGTCGATCAGGAATATTATAATGGATGAAAACAAGGCAAAATAATACAGACCAACGACTCAAGGAACTTGAAATGGCTCTGCATACTGCTTATGAAGCTGGTGTTGTTGATTTTAAGCTAATCAGTGAAGTTAAAAAAGAAATGAGATTAGCTAATCACTTAGAAGAGGAATATTGGAGGCTTAAAATTCGTGTCTTATGGCTCAAGGCAGGAGATAAGAATACTCATTATTTTCATGCCAAAATGCAACAAAGAATGAGTATTAATTGGATCGCATTTGTTGATGATGATACAAGACATCTATGGACAGAACCTCAAGATGTTCATAGTGTCTTCATTCATTACTTTATTGAGTTTTTTTCTACATCATCTGCCTCACAAGCAACAGATTATGCATCTCTAAATTCTATGCTAGCCAAAGTCACTCCTTACATGAATCAACAACTCACTAAGCAAGTGGATGAGGAAGAAATCACAAATGCTTTGTATCATATGAATGTTGACAAGGCACCATGGCTAGATGGGTTCACATCATGGTTTTACAATAAACATTGGTCAGCCATCAAGTCATGTGTTATTTCATTTATTCATCATTTTTTTAACACAATGAGATGGATCCTCAAATGAATCAAACATTCATTTATTTGATACCTAAAACTGTTATACCCCAGACCCCTAAAGACTACTGACCCATCAACTTGGCTAATGCAGGTTATAAACTTATTTCAAAAATATTGGCTAATAGATTGAAACCATTCATGAATTATATAATCTCTGAAAATCAGTCAGCATTTATCCCATGCCGTTTAATAAAATACAATGTTTTATTAGCCCATGAATTGGTCCATTCATTAACCACCAGAAGGCGTGTGTCTCCTTTCATGGCAATTTAACTAGATATTGTCAAAGCTTTTGACAAAGTTGAATGGATAAATCTGAACTTTCTTATGACAAAACTTGGTTTTGCAACAAAATAACGCAATTGGATTATGATGTGCCTCCAATTTGTATCTTACACAGTACTCATTAATGGTGTTCCAGTGGGCAATATCAAGCCAACAAGGGGTATAAGGCAAGGTGATCCCATTTCTCTTTACCTTTATTTGATATGTACTTAAGGCTTATCATATATACTTCAACAGAAGATTCAGAACAGACTATTAAATGGGTTCAAAGCAAGTTTTAATAGACCATCAATGTCTCACTTGTTTTTTGCAGATGATTCCTTACTCTTTTGTAAAGGTAATGAGAATGAATATGCACAACTACAAGAGAGTTTACAATAATATAAAGTATATTCAGGTTAGGAAGTAAACCTTTTTAATTCAGCTATTAGTTTTAGCAAGCATTGTCCCTATCATATTTAACAGAGAATGAGACATATCACAAAAATCAGGAAACAAGGGGGTCTTGGCAAGTATCTGGGGTTAGCTGAAATTATAAGTAGAAATAAGTCTGATATGTTTAATTCAATCATCCATATAGTTAAAAAGAAAATAGAAAGCTGGTCTACCAAGTTCGTATCAATGGTTGGAAAAGAAATCTTACTCAAGTTTGTAGCAACTGCCATTCTAACATATGCAATGACATGCTTCTTGCTCCCTGGCCAACTCATTCAACGACTAACTAGCCTCATCAGAAACTATTGGTGGACATCTTCTGGGGAACAAAATAAGATATGTTGGGTCTCTTGGGATGAAATGACAGTTTCTAAAGAGAAGGTGGTTTGGGTTATAGATATTTCAAGAACTTCAACTTAGCCTTGTTAGCAAAGCAAAGCTGGCGGCTTTTAAAGGCACCAACTTCTCTCTTAGCCGGAGTGCTAAAGGCCAAGTACTATCCTCATACTCCATTAATGGAATCAACAATAGGATCCAGACCAAGTTACGCTTGGAGAGGCATTGTCAAGGAAAATCAACTACTGAATCTGGGACTATAATGGACACTTGGTGATGGATATACTATACGAATATGGACAGATAGATGGATTCCCAAATTACAATCAGCTCAACAAGTTCTCTCAACAATGCAGATAAGTTCTAATCCCATCAATGATAATGCTACTGTTCATATTTTGGTTGCCTCTTATGGTATAAATTGGAATGTTAAAACATTGTAGAGATATCATCGAATGTAAGATATGCATGCAGTATTGTTGTTAAGGCCATCCAGAACAAAAGCCTTAGACTCACCTACATGGGCTTACACAACTACTGGAGAATACACAGTTAAATCAAGTTATCACTTGGCCAGAAGTGGAGCTCAGAATACTAGTACTTCAGATACAGCTCATTGGAAAACTCTATGGAAGTTGCGTATTCCTCCAAAGTTATATCACTTCCCTTGGAGAATGTTGCATAATGGTTTAGCTATTGGAAATTCTTTGTTTCGAAGAGGCTTTAGAATTGATCAAACATGTCAGCTTTGCGTCCAGGAAGTAAAAGACGTAAACCATTAATTCTTCACTTTGCTGTTGGAAATTATTTGTTTCGAATAGGCTTTAGAATTAATCAAACATGTCAGCTTTGTGTCTAGGAAGTAGAAGATTTAAACCATTTATGCTTCACTTGCAAAGTTACTAGAGAAATTTGGTCAATGTTCATTTCCATGACCATGCCCAATTACAGTTTCCACATGATGTGAAGACCAAATTAATGCAAGTTTATAACTGCAAATCCCAGAGTACACAAATACAGGATTATGTGTTGCACCTCACTTGTTATGGCGGATTTGGAAATCTAGGAATGAGCTGATTTTTAATAACCTAAGGATACCAATTCTTGAAGTTATTAATAAATCAATTTCAAATTTTATGACATGGACTAAATCTCATATGGAAAATGATTCAGTCGAGCATTATTCACAGGGGATTCAATCACCAGCAAATTGGATATAAGTCAGGCTCACTATGCCATTTACATTCTCTGCTCATCAATATACATGCTTTACTAATCTTTCATGGGTTTCGAGTCAAACAAGGGCTAGTTTAGGATGGGTATTATGTCAAGGTGAAAAAGTGATTGTATGTGGCTCTACTTCTGTTCTATCTATACGAAATCCACTTGAAGTTGAATGTCTAGAAATCATTGAAGCTCTTCTGAAGCTAAGGCAATTGGGGTATCGTAATGTTTGCATGTGCACCAACAGTAAGATAATGGTTGAATGCTTAAAGAAAAGTGCAACTGCAAACCAAGAACTTTCTACTTATATTGCTAATATCATATGTCTTTCTAATGACATTCAAATTTTAGGATATAGTTTTATAAATCGCTCGTTAAACTGCATAGCTTATCTTTTAGCTTATCAAACTCGTACCTTAAATTTAACTACAAGGATTATGTACATATAACTTTACTAATTAATATAAGTTTGTTGACAAAAAAAAAAACATTCATACCAAAAAAGTTGTCATTTGAAATCTCATGCGTCATGCCGTGTAGTTTTGCAGTTCTAAAACTTGTCGACAAAACTTTAATTTTCTCCACCACTACTTTTGTCTATGTTGTATCCTTGCTTTTATATATAATTTTTTACTAAATTCAATATTTTTATTTGAGTCCTTGGTTTTACATATAATTTTTTCTTTTCATTTGTTGTTTTAACAATTTATTTAATTAAATAAAGCAATTTTTGTTTATTTTTGCCTAAATCCTCTCGTTACATAGGCACAACACTGAATAGGTCTCTCAACGTCTATCCGGTAAGGATAATTTTAAAATTTTACATTTTTAAAAATGTTTCTTATATATAGCAGAGTGTCGTAAATTTTATCACAGAAGATATTCATGTGGTGTATAATCGTGACAATGACGAGTCTTCCCTGTCTTTAGCACACAATTGAATCTCCCTGTGGAAGATTTATATATATAAATTTACAAGAAAGAGAGCCTTTGACACATGAATCATTATAAACTTTTAATCAACAAAACAATGAAATTATTGTGGTAACAAAAGGCATTTGCTAAATACATGCCTTGGCTTTGGCTTTGGCTTTCACCAAACTAATCAGAAATGTTCATTCTTCTTCTATTCTGCTACTATATTCAATTCATCAATCGCTGCTGCTGTAATCTTCTGATTCTCTGTCGTAATTATTTGCTGTTTCATTATTAGCAGCTACATCATCATCATCATCATCTTCTTCAGAGCTCTCACTCATTTCTGCGACCCGCTCAAACCCGACATCTTCTTCTTCTTCCTCATTCTCCATTTCTTCATTTGGGTTACTATTCCAATCTAATTCCCACTTGTTTCCTTGGCTCCTGTAATCCACAAATTGACCATCACCATCATCCTCTGATTCAACTCCCACACTGTTATCACTTTCATCGTCCACTTCCATTCTGTTAGGTGTTTCACTGGCCCAGTCCTCCTCCATCTCTCTAGGTGTTTCACCTCCCCACTCTTCATTTATGTCTCTGAATGTTTGCTCTTCTTCTTCCTCTTCAACTTCTTTGCTTCTAGACATTACAATGTCACCCATTCTACCAAATAGACGGTCATTGTCCTCATCGATCCTTTCTGGTCTTTTTCTAACTGTCCTCTTTCCTCTCCCAAGGACTTGGTGGCTCAACTCAACACTCATTAAGTTCTTACCAACCTCAACATTTCTCCTACTAGCAACGAATCTGTTAGGTCCACCTTGCACTTTCTTCCTTTTAACTTTTCTGTTTGATCCAGATCCCAAGCTTACTCGTCCACGTTTATTACATCTATTAACCGAGTTCAAAACAACCTCGTCTTGATCGTCTTCCTCTTTGAGTCCTTTGCCTTTAAAAAGAGAGTTTCCAGGGAAAAGGCTCTCGTTTCCGTCTTCTGGGGTTAGTTCAGGTTTCTCTGGCTTCACGTAAATAATGGATGCATCAAGATCTGAAAGTCTCAAAGCAACCGCCGATACTGTCTTTGGTGTCCAAGGAATAACGTCCACTGATACCAGATCATCAGCATCAGCATCTCCCAAGAGCTCCTTTGCGGATACAAAATTGGATGACAGATATTCTTTCTTGATTGCACTCTCTAAGGATATCAACACCTGCAAAAGTTCTTCAGGTGATGATGAAGCATTCAACCTAAACCCCATAGTATTTCTTTTGTTCTCTGTCCAAAATGATTCAAAAGCTTCATCTGGAATAGATGCCTGTCAATAAACGAATTTGTCAAAACTTGATACTAAAGAACCTGAAGTTACTGATAGTAGAAAAAGTTCATTGATGTTGTTTACCTCAAGATTAACAACTAGTGCTTTCAGCAACCTGAGTCCTAAAGGAAGAGGAGACGCTGTCAAACCTGAATCTAATATCTTTCTCTCAACCATATTCAATCTCTGGTGACAAAAAGTGCAGTGCGTACACTCAGGAAGATAAGGCGCAACACACACCTCGCATGTGGATAACAGTTCAGATCTCTTCTTCCCGTACTTCCTAGCACAAAAGGGTAGTGAAGTGCATGTCTCGGCCCACATCCATCTCTGGAAATCATGGAAACGTTTTGATATATTCTCCTTCTCTATGTCGTTTCTCCCTAACTCCACTCTAATAGAAGTTGAAGCTTCCATTGAATCAGAGTTTGTGCCCGACGGGATAACAGAATCTCCAGGAGAGTGATTCACAACAATCTTTTCCTCAAAGAAAGGGTTTCTGGCTAGATTTATGTTTTTACGAGCATTTTCTTTGAATGATCCCTCGATCTTCTGCAACATTATGCGTAAATGAGATTCTCTGATCCCACGCATATCCAGTGATGCAACCAGTGTGTCAAAGGCCTACGCAGAACAAAACACTGATATTAGCAATCAAAGGGCAATCAAAAACCTCACAACTATAAGTTGTTTAAAAAACGGTAAGGCCATCACTACCTCTTCTGAATCAATGAGGAGCCAATTGCCATCATGGATCTCAACAAATAAAAGCCCTGAGGACGGATCACTCTTAGATGCTGATGCAGCAAAATGCCAGTAACGATTGTGGCGCCGATCTTGTCCAAGCGGTAAAGATCGGTATGGATACACCTCTTCTGCTCTGTGTCCTATATATGATTTTAATTGTGACCGTGACCTCTTTGAAGCATATCCATGCTGGGAAGAGCAGTTTTCTTGACTTATATTCGCCACCTGAATATTAAACGCTTTCTCAGTAGATAATTTACAAAGATCATGGGAAACAACTTCCAGGGGCTTCGTTTCATCCACAAGTTGGGAAGGGCCTCTGTCATAACTATCCCTCTCATGAGCAGAGCTTTGTAAATCAAGCTTAGGTACATCTCTCACACAGCTGTAATCTAACTGTGCTTCAGCCCATATTTGCTTTTTAAGAGAATTAGCTGCTTCCATACGATCCTGCAAAAAAGTTTAGATAAGATCATAAGTAACAGACACAATATTTCAAGACGGAAGGGCTAATAAATGAACCCACACTACCTCAAGACCAGCTCTGATAGAATTTCCTTCATTGGCAATCCCAACAAGAGCAACAAGGGCATTAAGGCGCTCTTCAACACTTAGATGACAGTAATCCCCTTCTGTAAGACCTCGAATCCATGACTGGCCCTGGTTGCTTTCATCAATTACAACATTCTGATTATCCACGCAGCAAAACGCTGCATCTTTCCCCCCTTCACTATGGCATTGTGGATCATTACTGCATGGAGTAGGCTCACTCTTTATATCTCCTTTAACATTACAGAACAAGGTATCTCTCCCCTTTCCAGACAAGACATTCTCTTCAGCCAAATCGGCACTTTTTGATGCACTTGCCAAAGTGACTAACTCGTCAACCTCAGGATCCTCATCAATATCACATTCAAAGTCTTCATCTCTTTCAAGATCATTCACATCTTCTGGACCTGTAAATCCATTTTCAAATGCCCTTATCTTCCTCCTAGCATCTGCTAGTATTGCCTCTCCATCCGCACGATTCTTCACATAAGGAGGTCGTACACAATACGTCGAAGGAGCTATCCTTTCAAAGAGCTTCATGTCTCTTGTTAGTGCAACAGAGATAGAAGCCTCTGGTGTCTTGCTTGTTGTCAGGTCCCGAAGTCCGGATTTCTTCAAGTGGAAACCACATAAACTAAGTAAATGAAACAATTTTATTTACAATGATATATATGGAACAAATTTACATTATAGATGTACCTGAATCTTGTCGGCAAGTTCTAAAACTGTCAGTCCCTTGCTTCCCTCGAGAGAGAGAACATGAAAGGCTGCAAATTTGACAGTTCCAGGTGTCAACCGATGCCTTGACTTGCGTGGAGCCAGCAACCCTTTCTCCCGCATTAATGCAAATGCAGTTTCAGCTGCTGAACCACTGCGAATAGTAGAAATGATATCCTTGCAATCTTTAGCCTGCATAATACCAAAACATTATTCACATTATAAGCAAACGTTCGCTAGGATTAATCAGGCACATAACCGCAGATAAATACCTCATTCTTGTCACCAGTATGGGTCAATTGGGAATACTTGTTCTTCAACCTAGGCCCATATCCACAAGAGAGTGCCAGTTGTCGTAGTATTTCAGGCCATGTTAGTGGGTTCAAATGTTTTTTCCAGCTACGAATGTCAAAGCCCCATGCATAAGCCTGAAGGAGGAAGCATAGGAAAGATGAAGCCCCACTGAACCAACCCAGAAAGAGATAAGGATATAAACATACAGAGACAGGAAATTACCCCTTCGACTACTTGCGGATGTCCACCTTCAGGATTTGCTGTAGTATATTGGTTATTTCCAATTCCAGTAAAAGGCGTTCTAGCAACATATTCGATATCTTGTATTATTAATCTCAGAAGAGTAATATGTATCTCCCCAAGCAACCTTGAGTCCTACAATAGAATATATATCAAGTACAGAGCAAGAAAAAAAAAGAAATGAAGGAAACAACTACAGAACATGATAAACAGCGACCACTTAATAAAAACTTACATAGTCATGAAAAGCCTGAATAAACTCGTCCAGGGTAAAAGGCCATAGGTCAAGAATATCAGAAAATGATATCAGGAATCTCCAAACCTGAATAGAAACAACAATATTAGAAATCTGAAACGTGCAAATAGATGCATAAAACGTGAAAATAAAATACAAAATCTAACCGAACTAAGCATTCTGATCCAGAGTTATTCTGGTGACTGATGGTACTAATTTTCTAGAAGAGGCAGTATAAGGAGAGAGTATAGATCAATAGAGCATACCATTAGAAGGTTTCCAACATTCTTCTCGGAATCCTTCCATGGAGAAATAGCAAATGGCATTTTCAGTTGCAAAGTCTTTGGTGGAAAGATGCTCAGAGAATCTGAAAATTTAAAATAACTATAATGAATTGCTAGATCTCGAAAGAAGTTACAACAATATCAAAAAGTTAAGGCAAACGAGCAAGGTATAAGCAAGTTACTTTCACTATCTTGATTTTGATAAGTATATGGAGAAAGGTTGATTTGTATGAGACAGCAATTTAAAATTACCTAATCTAAAAATCGACTGTTCACAACAAGATAAGATAATTTGAACTTAAAGTAAAAAAACAAGCTCCAGCAAATTATGTTTGCAGTGTTTTAACACTCTACCATCAATAAGGAGTAAAAGTTAACACTAATCAGTCCAACCTTAAAAATCCAAGGACGAAAAAGTCATGAACACATGTAGACCGTTATAATCAAGAAGCTAAAAGCTGTTCATTTATTGACCTACAACCTAAGTAGACCATTGACAGGAGAGCATACCTCTGTACAGTTCAAGATTTTGCAATGTGTCATGATCAAGCTGTAATATCGAGGGTAATCCTTTGGTAGTTGCAGCCAGTTCCATCAGTTCTAGCTGCTCATCTTCAATTAGATCCATAGACTCCTTAGCAATTCTACGTGCAGTTGCCTTCTCAATGGCAATCTTGCGTCTAATAGCATCTTTCTCCCGACGAATCTCTTCTTTTTGCTTCTTTTTCTCCGCCTTTAACAATCCAACAGAAAGTTAAGGATCCGTTTTCATAAACACGCCACAAAAGTTGCTGAACCTCAGCAGGATTTCTAAAATACTAAAGAGTAACAATTGTGCCTAGTTACCAAAACTTACCCGTTCATATTCCCTCTGTAAGAATTTTTCTTTTCTTTCCATTTCACGTCGCTGTTCACGCTGTGACCTCTCCTCTTCTTTAATTCTTTCACGCATCAACCTCTCTTCTTCTTTACGCCTCTCACGCTCATTCCTTTCCATTTCTTTTCTCATGCGTTCTTCATTCTAAGGACACAAGACAAGCATCACTCATCATGTGTTACAGGGATACTTAACCAAAGAAAATCAAACCAATGACGAGGATACCTTTTTCCTCTGAATTTCTAGTTTCTCAACATCTTTTTGGAAATGATTCTCTCGGGTTTCACTCCCTTTACCAAGTCTACCATCGTTAATCTGTAAGAGTATCAGAGAATAATAACATTACAATAAAAACACATCATGTCAACAAAAGGGGTTGAAATACAAGTTGGTAAAAGAAGCTACCTTTCCCTTCCTATGCACGTCGTGACTCTTATGCACCCCGTCAGTCAACATATATGGATCTGCCTCAAGGACAGATGAGTCTTTCTCCAGCAGGAAACTATCACCATGAGTTGATGGCACATTGGGACTAGGCATGTCTTGTTGAGAAGTAGAACAATTACGAGATGCATTTCCATGGGTACCATACGACCTTTGTAAAGCTCCATTACGTTGCATAAATGATGAACTCCTAGAACGTGCAATGTCATAGTCTATACCACGTCCATGTTTTTCAGAATATCGTCCATATATCTCAGGTGTAAAGGAAGATGGATCATCCAGAGATTGTTGTTCGTGGAAAGAACGAGCAGTAGCTTCAGACTATTAAAATCAACAAAACCACATAAGTCAACCGAAGCAGTAAAAAGTAATTATGAAAAACAAGAACATAGAAAAAAACAAGAGAAATTCATCTTTCTACAATTAATCCAAGAACAATAACCACCACAAGGCTAATACATCAGCCTTTCTGCAATGGAAACTCTTAAATATACTACTACCAGAAATTAGATAAAGCCTATCTGTTTAGTCAGAAAACTAACTCTTTGAGGTTGGACAGCATGTGGCTCATACATTTTGCTCTCATATGGATGGACTTGGTTCTTCTGCAATCCTACAATAGTTTGTCCATGAACAAAGAATAAAACGAAAGAAGGTTAGAGAATGAATAAACAAAAACAAGAACCCAAATGTGAACAATCTAAGGAAAAAGAGATCAATGCTATCACAAAGAGAAAGTAAACAAGAGCAAAACAAAAAAACGATCAAGTCAATTACTCAATTGCAATTGCTATAATGACACAAGATTTTGATATAATCATGTAAGAACAACTCAAATACAAAGTTATAATTTATAAAACACAGCAAGGAAATATGAAGTAATGTATATACCTATAGGCGTTCCAAATGCACCAGGAGGCAACGGATCAAACTCCATGCCAAGAATTGGTCCATCATCTCTCAATGGCTCCCCTAACTGAGCCTCAATGCAGACAATAGCTCTGCGTACCATCATAGACAACGGTGGTTCCAATTCAGCTCGTGAACTACTACTACCGCTTGCAAAATTCCTCTTTGACTCTGAATACGGGCTACAACCTGAACCAGAACCAGAACCCGAACCAGATCCGGAATCCGGTTCAGGAACCGATCCAGCAGGTAACTTGTTAACCGAAGACAAAGCAGCCGGTTGGGCAGCAGCCGGTTTCTTGGCCTGGCCATCCTTCTTGTCTTTTAGCCTCCTGTGGCAAAACCACATCTGCAACTGTCGATCTGTCAAATCTAATTTCTCAGACAACTCAGCTCTCGTCTCCTCCGAAGGATACGTTTCCTCTGATCAAAATCATAATCAAAATCAAACCAAAACAAGAAACAATTCACATCAATACGTAAAAAAAAAAAAAAGAAAAACCAGAAACCTGAATAAACTTTCTCAAGTGTTTGGAGCTGAAAGGGAGTCTTCATCTGGCGCTTAGGCTTGACAAGACCATCTTCAATCTTCTTCTTCTTACCATCAGAACCCATCTCCATAGATGATTGAACAACAGAGAGAAAGAGATACGGCCGCAAGAATCAAAATAGAACAACACAAACAAAAAAACTAGGGCTTTCTACAAAACAACCCTGATCCCTTTTCGATTACTAACCCAAATTGTTGTCGAAAAACGTAAAAATAAAAAATAAATGTAGAATATATAAGAATGAACAATAATAATAGTAAAATCGATAAAAACCAAAAAGGAAAAACAACAGGAGTGCTCGTACCAATTTCAACCTTCATCATATTTTCTTTTTTCCCTTCTTCTTCTAATTTAATTTCTTGTTTCTTATTAAAAAAAAAAACGTTTTTTTCTAAAAAATAAAAGATAAAAATCGAAACTTGAGGGATTCTACAGCGAATCTCGTGATTATGTGTGTTTCTGCCGTTGATATGTTTATGATTTTTTTTTCTTTTTGATGCAATCTTCCTTCTCACTCGCTTTCACTAAATTTAATATAATTAATTAAAACTGATTCATAACACAAACTCATCAAAAAGCCTTAACGAGTCTTGTCTTTGTTCGTGTCTTTTCAGATCCAAAAGTTGCAAGATTTTCCCCAGTTTCTTACAGACTACGACTAAACATCTTGCCGTTTTACTGTTTATGTTTATACAATACCTGTCGTTCTAAAAACGTTATTTCAATCAAATAGACTCGGTTCAATTCATTTCAATCAAATAGAACCGGTTCAATTAGGACTACCTCAAATCCGGTTCAGTTAACTAAAGAACCCTGAATTTGAGTTTTGTCTTCAGTAAACTGATTCAAGTTACGATTCGACTCGAGCTTGGAGCTACGATCGCTGAAGAAGAAGAAGAGATAAAACAGTTTTATTAGTTCCCCCCGCCGGGAAAACGACAGAGAATGGGGCTGCGTTTGGCTGCTCTGTTTCTCCCCATTTTCATTGAACCACTCTTTGTTTTCTCCTCTGAAACCCAGCAGATCGGTTCTGACCTGCACTTGGTCAATGGTCTGGACGCAGCTAAGCTCAGAATCTCTCAATTGGGTAAATATCTCCCTTTTAGCTGCTCGTGATGGTTTCTTCGAATATTTTTTTTGTTTTCTTTTATTTGCTGCGAATCGGCTGACTGTGATCATGTAGAAGCTGTTCTTGAGACGACCGTGAAGAAAGTGGATGCTAGGAATATTTACTTGAAAGAGCATGAGAAGTTGATTCAAGATGCAGAAAGTCGGATTCGTGATCTGCAGTCTGCTTTAAACAATGTCGAGGTTGGTTTGGTTCCTTAAGGAGAATGTATTGGCCCATTTTAATTATGTTGGTTTCAGTGGATGCAAGTTTAAGTAGAATTAGCTAGAAAAGTGTTTATAGAGTTCCTACAGTAATCAGGGAATGAATGTGATATGATAGGACACTCGTTAGATCGTCTGTTCTGGTCCTGAGGCTCACATATTGGGCTTAACCATCTTAGTTGTTTATACACCTTTGATATAAGGTGTTTAAGTAGTGGTGATAAGAAAACTCTTCCATATGTATGATAAGTATCTTTGATTCGTAATGTTTATCGCTCATGTAGGTATATTTTCATCAGTTTATAAACTCTTAGAAGCATATACAGGGTTTTGCTATGTTGCTGCTCTTGATGTATGGTCTTTGTTTCAGTTTGGAATCAATTTCTTAGTTGAAATGTATACTGTGTTAATACTTTTTCATGATAGTCGCATTGCTGACATTTACCACTTGATTGCAGAGCAGCTTACCTTTGGTTCAAAAAAGGATTAGTGAGTTGGAAGAAGAGGTATGCTCAACCTTGTGGCTATTCTATTCTTTAAATTAGTTATCGTAGCGTCAGATGAGTTCTGCCAATGCTAAAGCTACTTTTTTCAACTCCACTAATCTAAAGAACAGGGTTTGCATTCCTAGGTTAAACTCCTATGGGCTTCCTTGAGAACAATTAACTTCGAGCTTCATGTTTTGGAGGATAAGGCAAGAGATGCTGAGTTTAAAGTTAAAGCTACATCTTTGGAAGTTGAACAGGTCATTCTTAGCTTTATTTGACTTTTATCCAATCCTGTATTTTACTATGCAAAGCATATACTTTGTAGCACATATAGAGAATTGTGGATCCTATATCTCCTTTTAAACTGCTGAATCTAACTGAAGTATATGTGGATCCTTGGGGGTTTCAGCACATATTGGCATATAACTTATTACTGTTAGGTATATAAGCATCAAACAGTCGGTATAACTTAACTTGCCACTTTTGTTCGGTTTTGCGTTTATCCTCATTTTGTTTATGGGCGCTATTCCTTTTTCTCTGGTAGCAAAGAGAATCTGTTTTGTATGTAAATGAGTTTTCATATTTTTGTTGTGACCAAATGTTTCATGAACTTATGGTAACATTTATTATCATATTTAGATGAACGAAGTTGTTACGGAGCAGTGGATTCAGGTTCAGCATCTTGAGCAGGTCTATATTTTTTGCTTTAAAGTTCTCATCTTATACAGTGGAGTATCATGAGTTGTGGATCAAGTAGTGTATAGATTCAAGTCACCAATGATGATTATTATTTTTGTTCCTTTTGCATCTTGAAGATGAGAGAATTCAATAACAGAAGGCATTACACGCCTACTAGATGCTCATTCTTGAAGGTAACTTCCAAATGCAGTGTTATTTAACTGTCGAATCATCTCATAGACTCATAGTCACACAACTCTGCTTCATGTATGTGGATCTAGCTGATGAGTGACATCCAAACAAAACATCTCCCAAAAGTTCATGAAGCATTTGACATTCACTGTGAGGGAAAGAAGGTTTGTCGCGTTGTGCAATCGTATCTCACACAACCCATGTCACAGTTAAAGAGCCTCTGGGCAGCTGTTACCAAATATCACCACCAGGTTTTGTTTCAAATCTTGACATTTCATCGTCTCCATAATTTAGATCGAATGATTTCGTAACCACACTTTCCTTTGATGACTTATAGTTGCAAGGCTTCATCAAGCATGAGATGGAAAGAAATGAGATCACAGCGGCTCTTGCAAACAGTGAAGTAGTGTTTTTTATGGTATGTGGGTTGGTTTGTTCAGATCTGGTATGTGGGTTGAGTCAATGATTGATTTGTGTGATTCTAATCCAATTTGTAAAACGGAATCTACAGGCATCTGCAGTGATTACCTTCCCAGTGTTTGGAGCATGGGTCTTACTCTCTACCTAGTTTGTGGTTTCTAGAAGGCATGATCCACAGATACATCAGCCATGTTCAGATTAGTTTGGCTTTGTCTTATGGCTCAAAACATTGTCTAGTTTTATGCTTTGAGATCACCACAGTTGTATCAAAGTTCAATATCTTGAGAAGAAAAGAAAAAGCATTGTGTTTTGATATCGGAAAAGAGATGCTGACAAAGTAATTCCTTGTTCGTTGTTAGTCAGTGTAAGTTTGGTAGTTGTTAAAAGTTGCTGACCAAATTAAACTGTCCGTAAATTTCGTTTGATTTCTTTCGGCTTATTTGAGTTAGAGATTTTTTTAATGTACACATCATATATATAAAAAAATTATATGACTTCATTAATTCTTATACTATCATGTTTATTTAAGTTAAAAGAAAATTAGAACAACAAAATTATTATGCCAAATATTTTTTAGGAACTTAGATGGATATATATATTGTTCATTAGATAGAGCAATTGCAAAAAAAAATATGAACATATGCAAATATAATACTATAAAATATTTCATTACTAATAATTATGAAACTTGAACTAAATTCAAAAATATATTTAATATTAAAATTGATCATGTCTTAAGTTTTGGAAATTTCAAAACAGTTTAGGATGTAAACAATTTAATTAGTATATTAAAAATCAGTTCATATGAATGTTACTAAATAAGTTTTTTAAAAATTGAGGAAAAAATTTAAGTTGTTGTCACCTCTAAAAAATACAGTTGTATATTTGCTATACGTGTATAAATTTAATAATTTTAATGGAGTTTAAAATTATTAACAAACTTCTCTAATTTAAAATTATTTTATTTGAAGTTAGAGAATTTATGTTTTTCACAAGTAAAATTGTTATAAATTATTTGCAAATAATGGGTATTATATAATATTCCATCATATATCATTCTAATGGACGTATCCTCGAAAATATAACCTATTTGCTATCATTGAAGGTTGATGATACGAATACAGGCGACAGCCTAAATTGTTTTCCTTTGATCCTCTAGTATACTTGAAAATGAAGAAATAAGATGATTTTTAGTGGTAAACATTGGACATCTGAAACACTCTTGAGTGTGAAATAAAGGAAACAACGAATTGGTTCGCTGTGAACTCCAACTCATAAGCATAATTTCAAAAGATAAAGATATGTTCGACATATAAGGTCTATAGAGATTTCTCGATAGCGAGAGGAGGTTCTAGACACACAATTTACGTGTTACTTAAATGAATCATGGAAAAGGGAAGGTTAGAGAATAGTACACTAGTAAAAAAATATATCATAGTCACGTTCATGCCACAACCACTCAGAGACTAAATATCAAATAGCCACAGGAAATTAAAATAGCCACGAATTTTGGTAAAAAGACAATCCATGGCTAAATCATGGAAAGTATGTGGCTAAAATAGTCACGATTTAGTCACTAATACATAAATGGTAAAATTGTGACAAGATTGTCACGACTTAGTCACGAAACATATGTGGCTACACGAAATGCCAAATTAAATTATTGAGGGCTTGTAGTCATGAATTATTTAGTGACTGTGACGTGGCTATTCCACCGAAAAAATAGTCACTTCAATCAATTGGCAGCAGTGGCAGAAAATATATTCAAAATTTTAGTCACAATTTGACTTTGGTGCCTATTTCGTGGCTATTATCTAGCCACATTTTATTTTCGTAGTAAAATTGTGACTATATTCTCTTCTTTCCTCTTCTTGTTCATCTTTCATCTAATTTTTTGTATTGAACTTAAATGTCTAATTTTCAGTTAAGAGAGTGGATGGACCGACACATTGATCCAATAAAAAATTGTGTTTCTGAAGAGTTTATGGAGAGAATTAATATTTTTCTTACATTTTCTTATAATCAAAATTCATACAAAGAGACAAATATTATGTTGTGCCTTGTGCTCGATGTAAGAACTGAAAGCAACGTGATGCAAGAAGTGTATTTAGGCATCTTTTTCAAGTTGGATTTAAGGAAAATTACTATGTTTGGTCGAGCCATGGAGAAAATTGTTAAGATGTTGGTGAATCTTCGAGGCCAAATCATTTTTCAAGTGAAGAAGCAATATGGAATGATCAAACTACAAATTTTCAAGTTCCAGTTGATACGAAAATAATATTCCATATGCAGATGTGAATATGGGAGAAGAAGCTGGGTCGCCCCATGTAATGGAAACAAACAACGAAGAAACATATTATGATAGCATTTTTCAAGTTTTTGAAGATGCAAATCAACCCATTTATGATTGGTGTACAGAAGGAATTTCTCAGCTATATGTGGTTTCACGTATGATGAAAGCAAAAACTGATTACAATTTGGCAGACGCATGCGTAGATGAGATATCACAAATGTTCAAAGATGTTTTGCCAAAGACAAATAAAGCTCCAACATCATACTACGAGACAAATAAGTTGACACGATCGCTTGGCTTACATGTTGTTAAGATTGATGTTTGTAAAATAATTGCATGCTCTATTGGAAGGAAGATAAAAAAATTGTTGCATTTTCGATTTTGTGGTAAATATAGATATCACCCGAACAACGGAAAAGGAAAAAGTCGACCCAAGCAGCATGGAAGCATATTAATAAGGTATATCTAAATTTTGTTACTGAAAGTCGAAATATTTATCTAGGCTTATCAACAGATGGATTTAATCATGTTGGTATGAATGGTGAGGCTCATTCACTTTGGCCTGTTATCGTAACTCCTTATAATTTTCCACCCGGTATGTGCATGAAAAATGAATATTTCTTTCTATCAGTACTAGTTCCCGGTCCAAAACATCCAAAGAAAAGTGTAGATATTTACCTTCAACCGTTAATTAAAGAATTGCAACTCTTGTGGAATGATGGTGTGGAAGCGTATGATATATCAAGAAAACAAAGATTCAGAATGTGAGTTGTATTAATGTGGACAATGAGCAACTTTCTAGCATATGCCATGCTTTCTGGTTGGATGACGCATGGTCGTTTAGCTTTTCCTTACTGTTTAGAAGATACAAAATCATTTTGGTTACAATACGAAAGGAAACATAGTTGGTTTGATTGCCATATATTATTTTTGCCTCAAGATCACCTTACCGAATAAATGTTCAATCCTTTAGACGAGGCAAAGCAATAACAAGTATTCCTCCACCATGGTTGAATGGACAAGAAATTTTATATGAAAGGATTGACAACATTGTGGGGTTGTCCAAAACAATTTATTGCGGTGGAAACGGACACGAGAAGCCTTCTCGAACTATTTCAGGCTACGAAGGTTATCATAACTGGGTGAAAAAAGTATTTTTTGGGAGTTACCATAATGGAAAAATCTTCTTCTTCGACGCAACCTTGACTTTATGCATGTTGAGAAAAACTTATTTGATAATCTCATCAACACAATGTTGAATATTCAAAGTAAGACGAAAGATAACATTAAATCGAGAATGGATCTCTCAGATATATGTAGAAGACAAGAATTACATATTAGCCAAGATGGAACGATGCATGTACCGATCTTTAGGTTGTCGAACGAAGAAAAAAAGCAGTTCCTCTTATGGATAAAAAATGATATTAAATTTCCAGATGGATATGCGTCAAAGTTTGGTCGTTGTATGGATGAAAATAATTTGAAGCTATCAGGACTGAAAAGTCATGATTGTCATGTTATCATGCAACGACTTCTCTCTTTTGCATTTTCGAAACTCCTTCCAAAAAATGTCAACACCGCAATTTCAGGTAATTTATAATTTAGCATTTTCTTACATGTTATAATTACTTTAATCAAGATGTCGGTAAGTGATATTTTATTTGTGTGGATATTGCACTATTCTTTTGGGATATCGTAACAAAAACCTTACGAAACGAAGATGTTGCTCTTTTGAAAGAAAACAGTGCCTTGAAGCTTTGCAATTTAGAGAAGATATTTCCTACATCATTCTTCGATGTTATGGAACATCTTCCTGTGCACCTACTAGATGAAGCTTTTTTAGGTGGTCCTATTTAATATAGATGGATGTATCCATTCGAGAGATATATGTACCATCTAAAGAAGAAAGAAACAAGGCACACATAGTTGGTTTGATTGTTGCACAATGTTTGAATGAAGAAATTTCGAATGCATCTGCAAATTAGTTTAAACATCTTGAAGTTTTAAATAAAGGTGTATTTCATAGGAATATTCAATTTACATATCTTTATCCAGATGTGCCGAGCTTGTTCTATCACGAGGGTCGAGTTAGTAGCAAAGCCGCTAAATAATTGGTTAACTGATGCTGACTACGACGTGCTCCAGAAGTTTATGATGATTAACAGTGGAAAATTTGAGCCATATGAAAGGTAGTCCATTCTTATTTTATAAAAATTTAAATTCATTGTTTTAGTTATCATGTTTTAGAAAAGTCATGTACATATTGTTTGAAGAGTATATGGCAGAGTATAATCAGGGAATTACTAGCAACACAATGCAAATAGCAAAAGATCAGCACTTTGCATAATGGTGTAAGAAATATGTGAGTTTGATTAAGTAAACATCATTATTATTATTTTGTTAATTTTAATAAATAATTAAAAATATGCTATATAATTTCCATATTAATGAAGCTTTTGGACAATATGAATTTCCCTTTAGGATGTTGGACTTCGTAAAAGGTCTGAAGCGTAGTTATACTTCTTGGTCTATTTATTATGGTGTCTATGTTCGTGGAACCACTAATACAAATTATTATGGTCTGATAGAAGAGATAATGATGATTGAGTATCATAGTGTTGTTGGGCTTAAGACCATGATTTTCAAGTGTAGGTGGTTCGACACAACAGAGGGTCGTGGAATTCGCAAACATCCATCAGGCATCGTTGATGTGGCACCGTGTAGGCAGTATGAGAAATACGATCCTTTTATATTATCTGGTAATTGTGATTAAGTATGTTTTATTCCTTATCCGCGCATTCATCGTAGCTCAACAACAGATTGGTGGGCTTGTACGAAATTGTTTCCAAAAGAGGTTCGTGAAACATATGAGGTTGCTCTAACTGCATTACAAGATGATACACATAATCAGGTTGTAGCACCAAGTACATTGCTGCGAGTTGAATCACATGTCGTGGAAGATATTTCAGATTATGATACATTACATGTGATTCCTCCAAATGACGAATACATATAAGAAGACGAATTAGAAGATTCATGTAACGATTCTTATTCTGATTCTGATTCCAATTCTAGTTAAAATTTAATAATGATTATTAGAAAATGAAACTTTTTAATATATTATGAATTATGTTTATAATTATTTTGTGTGGTCCGTATTATTTTAATAATCTCTTTTTTTAGTAAAATTATAACTCACGTGACGATTATTATAAAATGTATAGACTTTTTAAAATATATTATAAGAATCATATGTAGAATATTTTTGTATGCTACGTATGCACATAATCTAAAATAAATTTTTTTTGTCTCATTAAAAAAAGATTGACTCAATATTTGAGTTATCAAATAGTTTGGCTCCAAAAATTTAATAGTGCGCCAGAATTTCAAGATGTAGCAAATAAAATTTGGTGTTGGCGGTTAACTTTAATTATTTGGTTTACCCATGGTTCTGTTTCTTTTATATTAGAATAAGGATCACATATCTTCATTTATCTCTTCTTCATCGTCGACACTTAGAAAGAAAAACCTTTACCGGGAATAGACCGCCTTTTCGACCGATGTACTGTACTACAGTAGGGCAAGATTCTCTCGAACAAGGCTTTGTATTGTACATTTGTGGAGGAGGAACCCGTTCACTCAATCCCGGGAAAACAACTCCCTTAGCCTTAGTTGGAAGCTAAACCAAAGTGAAGCTTGTAGGCAAATTACTCATCTTCGATACTTAGAATCCAGAACCTCCGGCTATCGTTGGTTTCCCATGGCTCCGTCTGACCAGCCCTATGATCGTAGTCGCTCACAGCCAACAAACCTAAATATGCATGGTACATCTTTGCATCTTTCGATTTGATTTTTAGGTTTCAATTTTCAGATTTTGGGTTTTGGATTTTAGGTTTCAGTAGATTTTGTTTCAGATTTTAGGTTTTGATTTTTCATATTTTAGGTTTTGGTTGATTTTTGTTTCAGATATTAGGTTTTAGTTGATTTGTGTTTCAGATTTTAGGTTTCGGATTTTCGATCTTCCCATGGTCCTTTTATGAGTTTCTCATAATGTATTTATCTTCTGAAATGGTATAGAGTGTTCTTTCAGTCTTGACTAATTCCAATAGTCTTGATACTCGCCTTACTGGTTCTTTTGATTTTTTTTCCAGATTCACAACCAAGGTCTTCATTGTGAGATGGAAATCGCCTCACACCAAAATATCGAAGAAAGTATCAAAGAAATTCGTAAAATGATTGTTTATTGCTTGTCATTTATAATTGTTTGTTACAAAGTGCTTTCTAAAGAGTTTTTCAAGTGATTTTTCGAACCCCTTTCCCAGATCTCTCCATCTTCTTTTTATTCTCCCCCAACTCCCTTAATGAGCTCGCCTTTATGGCATTTAATGTGCGGATCTTCCCTTTAAATTCTTCTTGTAATAGAAGCAGTTACTTTGGTAAGATCTTCGGCGTTGACTCTGTCGTGTGCTTGTTCAACATCCTCAGCTCGCTACTCAATCTTCTAAACAGCTTTGGAAATCCCAATGGTAAAAAGAGAGCCGAAGTGTCGTTCCAGTTAATGGGCTGAGGGAGCTCATTAACAGAGAGCCCAACGACATGATGAGAGAGGTGAAGTGCTCTCTGTAACGGCAATAGGAGAGCTGAAGTGTTCTCTGGAGTAACTGTGGGAGATCTGAAGTGCCCTCCGGAGTGACGACGAGAGAGCTGAAGTGCTTTCCGGAGTGACGACGAGAGAGCTGAAGTGCTCTCCGGTGTGATGGTGGGAGAGCTGAAGGGCTCTCCGAAGTAATGGTGGGAGAGCTGAAGTGCTCTCCAGAGTGGAGACGAGAGAGCTGAAGTGCTCTCCGGAGTGACGCCAAGAGAGCTGAAGTGCTCTTCGAGTGACGCCAAGAGAGCTGAAGTGCTCTCCGGTGTGATGGTGGGAGAGCTGAAGTGCTCTCCGGTGCGACGACGGAGAACCCATTGACATAGAGAGAGAGTTGATGGGCCTGGAGATCCCAATAACGATATCCGACCCGAGCCCTTTTCCGGAGACCCGACCTGGGTGGATCTTCACTCCCACATTTTGTCACTCCCACATTTTGCCCCCCAATCCCACAATGAAATTTTCCATTATGAGATTTCAATCAGTATTTCGTGATTTACGCCGTCAACCTGATTTTCTAGATTCTCTGCCAATGACTTCCTTGGATGAGGATTTGGGCCTTAACTCCTTACCTGAATTAACTTCTTTGTAGCCTTTATTTAAACTCATCTTGAGACTTACTTCATGGGTTTTGTGTTACTTCTCATTGCAAACTTCAGAGAACTTCAAATCCACACTCACTTCTTCCTTAAGAAACTTCAGGTAATCCACTCTTCTCATTTCTCTCTTGATTCTCTTACTTTTTCTTCTTAGTCAATTTCATGCTCTCAATTTATTGCTCTACGTTCTTGATTTTCTCCCAAAAATCTTTTCAATTTTTGCTTGCTTAAATCCGTTTTCCGGCCATTTTTTCTTCAAAAAACAATTTTTAGTGCAAAGTTTGGTCTTTGATGGATCAAAACATGCAGTTTTTCTTTTGTTCATCGTTGTTCTTCACCAAAATATGAAATTTGTAGTTTCCATCAAGTTTTAAAAATTCTTGAGAATTGATCATCTTTGATCTTAATTCCCTTTCTTTTCTTTTACTTGTTGGTTTTTTTTTAAATAAAAGAAATTTCCTTCTATTTTTGAAAAAAGATTCCTTATCATCTTCTCTCTCTATTCTCATCCACTCATCATCTTCTCTCTTCTCTTCTCTCCTCTCTTCTTTCTTCTCCTCTTTCTTCTCTTCTTTCTCCTCTCCTTTCTTCTTTTCTTTCTTCTTCTCTCCATGGAGCTTTCTTCCCCCTCTCGAACTAGTCGCGGGTCGGCCTCACCTCTCGGGTCTAACCATACAGAGGTTTATTCACCTGGACCGGCAAGCTGCTCCTCCGAGCCGAGCGCATCACCAAGACATGTGCCCGAGCCGTGCAGCCCCACACCCAAGCAGACAGGCCTTTATTCCGAGCGGAGCAGCTCCACACCCGAGCCGGCGGGCCTTTATTCCAAGCCGAGCAGCCTCATACCCGAGTCGACAGGCCTTCATTCCGAGCCGAGCAGCCCCACACCCGAGCTGACGGGCCTTCATTCTGAGCCGAGCAGCCCCACACCCGAGCCGACGTGCTTATTCCTTGAGAGCTCCGAGCTTCAAGCCGAGCACCACATGTCCCGCCAAGAGCCGAACACTTCCTCGCGTGCACCTGGCGATCCAACCCGAGAGCTAGGGGCTCTCTTCGAGCTGACAGGCTTCACCTCTGAACCGAGCTGAGCCAGAAGCAAGAGTTCGTCTTGCCAAACTCCAAACCGAGCGATCTACCAATTAGCCGTCTATCCGAGCCGGCTAACGTCTCCCCCGAGATGAACACATATCTTAGTCCAATTCGAGATGTACTGTCTCCCATATCGGACTGTACGAAAGCGATCTCTCCCAGCTCGAAGAGTTTCTCCCCATTGTTCATAGCCCGTCTCTCCTTCATCCGAGCCAAATTCTCCCGCCAGAGAGCTTCCTTTATTTGCGTCTTTATTCTTGGAGCCCTTTCCGCGGTTCTCACCCGAGCCGAGCTCTATCCCTTTGGTGACTCTTAGGCATTTGCCACCGGAGCCGAGCCCCAATCCACGAGCCACCTCTCGTGTCGCAAAAAGTGGAGCACCTTCTTCTATTCCAGCTAAGTCTCCTCTCTTTGGTCCTCATTCTCGTTCTCGATTATCGTCAAAAAGGTTGTTAGGATTTCAGAACGACTGCCTTATTTCAAGAAACGTTGACCTTATCTCTTCGTCCCCTTTTGAGAATCCGGAGATAGTTAGGAATGGTCTTTGTTGTGCGTATGAAGTGTTCTTTAGGGAATGTATGCTCTCGTTCCCCCTGCCCAAGATCCTTATTCGTTACATGTATGCTCTTGGACTTGCTTTGCCGCAACTTTGTCCGAACGCCATTTACACGGTTGTTGGGTTGCAAACCCTTGCAAAAGAAAATGGTTTTGATCTTGATATCCAATCCCTCGCTTGTCTTGAAGCAGTGAGGAAAGCTCCCAAACAACGAGGCTTCTTTTATCTGATGTCAAATCATAATTGCGGTATCATCACTGGAAAACTAGATAAGGACGAGGATTGGAAACAAACTTACTTCTATTTTCCAATGAACGAGTCGAATTTTGGTCATCTCTCTCAACTAGCGGTTACGACTTGGTCTCCTGAACCGGGTAGCGACTCAGATTTGAGCTTTCTATGTTTGTTTGTGTTTGAGTTTTATATTTAAATCTCTTAATACTCATGTTTTTGTTATTATTTTCTTTATGCAGGTGCAACTTCGGAAGGGTGGGCGTACGAGTAAGCTTCTCACCGATTTAGAAGTCTTCGTGATTACTTGTCATAGCAAGAGGTGCGCTTAGAAGACGTTCGACCGCTCTAGAGTTCTTGAGTCAACTCTCCGCCACAAGAATTACGTTGACTCTCAACGATCTTTATACCATCCCGAGGAACTTGCTGGTTGGTTCTCCCTAATACTTAGAGATTTTCTTCGTCTTAACTTTTTTACTTATGATTATGGTTTGCCCTTTTTAGCTCTTGACGACCTTCAAGACACTAAGATGTCTGCTTATCGTGCTGCAAGGAAAGCTAAAGATGCGATTGCTCAACCAGCGAGCGTGCCGACCCCCCGTGAGGTGCTACATGCCGTCCCATGTGACGGCCCTGCCGCTCCCCTTGTTCCTGCTACTGCTCCCCTCGTCCGTTCGGATAAAAGGGATAAGAGACCCGGCAAGGCTCCCATGACAGAAGCTGGTGGTTCTGCTCTCGCCAAACCCTATGATCGCTGATCTGTCATTGCGCTCCCGTGCCTCACGACACCTCTCGGCTCGCGGTGCACGATCCTACCCCTTGAGAGTCCTTGAAGAGGAAGGTCTCAAAGACTGGGAAAGGGGGAGGTGGCGAGAAAAGGCAAAGGTACAATTGGGACTTTGGGTATAACTCCAACGACCCGATCGTCTCTAACCCTGATTCGTCCTCCCACCTTTTTCGCCATTTTTGTTTCGAGGGCTGCAGGCTCCTGGTGCTTCAGGACCTCCCTGCCGAAGATTATGAGAATTACAGGTTGCTTTCTAAGAGTGTTGGCGAGGTAAGCTTCCTAAAACTTTGTCATTTCCTATATATTTTTATACTTGTCATTTAAGTGTTTGTTTTTTTAATCTTTTTCCGAACTTTGGGCTGGTACAACGCGGCTCTTGACTCGTTTTGCCGCCAACTAATCGCCGCCAAGAAGCAGTCCGGCTTGAGGGCCATTGAAGATCTGATCGCCTCACTTACTACTGAGATTGAGGCTTTACGCCTTCAGAGCAAGGATGACTTAGAGGTTGTGAAGCGGGCCAAGAAGCACCAACGACTTTGGGAGTCCACAGAGGCTCATGTGATGCATGCAGAGAATGAGCGTGTGGACATGTACGAGAAGTACAAGGCATTCAGAGACCTCAATGTGGCCCTCAACAATGAAAAACTTGCACTTAAGGATGACAAAGCCAGTTTGATAGCTCCTCTTGAGGAGGCAGAGGCGCGCCTCAATGTTCTCGCCAGCGCTCGTGAGCTCGATTTAGCTCAAGCTAAGGATGTGGCGAAGAAGGCAGTCGCCGAGATTGCCAGGGTTGGGATTGAGCAGGTGAGACTTCACCTTGTGCTCGAGATGCTGCTCGCGATTCTTCGGCATACTTTCGTGAAGTTAGCGCCAACTTTGAGCTTCTCACAGACATATTCAAGGGTGAGATTCCAGATCTCAAGGTAGAGTTTGAGGTCCTTTCTACTAACAGCGAGATTGCGAAGAAGGCGTCCGTCGAGGCCGAGGCGAATATTCCTCCTCTGGACTTAGATGGGTTTGTGCGGCTTTTTCAGGTTCACTGTCTCCGCCAGCGGCTTCTGAGGTTCTGCATTCTTCCCATGTTGCTATGCCGCTTCTCACTCCTGCTAGGACCTCGCCTGCTTCTCCTACCAACATCGCAGTTGGCGGTTCAGCTCTTCCTTCGGAGGGTGCGCTGGCTCCCATTGACGAGTTTGGGTCCAACCTTGGTCCCAAGTGGACGTGATGATAGAGGGGATTCGCGCAGCCATTGAGGATGATCTTATGCAGACTTAGGATTATCTTATCATTTTCACTTTCGATATCTAGGGACTTATGTTGTTATCCCTAACACTTTATGCTTTTGTGTTTTGCTTGGGATTACCCGAAGCCTACTTTGTTATTTTTGAGATTTCGTCACATTTTTCTCATGACGGCATGATGCTTTGATGCTTTACTTTATGATTTTTTTAACTTGGCGTATTGTTATTATTTTTTTGTCCCCTTTGGATTTTATGCCTCTACATACATTATCGACAATACTTAGCTAAAATTTAATCCATTCGCATAATATTTTCAATTGGTCACCACTTCTTTGTTATATTTATAGTGAATGCCATTAACGCTCTTTTCCGCTTTCTAGAATTTCTTGAGCTTAGTTTGGACTCTTTCTTAGTAGTCAGGTCCTTAGGCCTTAAACCTTTTTGTTGGTTTTGTTTGAGTTCTTTCGGAGCTCATTTTACTTTTGAGCGCGGATTTTTGATTCGTGAACTCCTTTTTTAATTAGCTTTGAGCTTTTAACTTAGCTTTTTATTTAGCTTTTAGTTTTTTTGCTTAGATTTTTAATGTAGCTTTTACTTTATCTTTTATTTTATCTTTTACGATGCTCGGTTCGCGTTCTTTGCATGAGTGCGGTCCGGGATCTTTTTTTTCTTTTTGTATATATATGCAACCATCAAATTAAAATGCAGAAACTTCTTTATTGATGTGAATGGAACACATAAATGCCATCATGAACTCGATTACAATGCTATCTTATACTTTAAAATCAAAAGTATGCTTTCAGATGCATTGCATTCCATGATCTTGGGACTTTGACACCATCTTCGGACTCCCGCTCGTAAACGCCATAACACACAACTTTCGTCACTTTGTAAGGACCTTCCCAGTTTATGCCCAGTTTTCCAGCTCCATACTCAGTTGTATTTGAGAATACTCGCCAAAGTACCAGATTGCCAACATCGAAACGTCGGATACTCACCCGAGAGTTATACAAACGCGCCACTACATGTTGATAATTTTGGAGTCTCGCCGTCGCTTGATCCTGCCTTTCGTCTATTAGATCAAGGTTGTCAATCATCATCTCATCATTCTTACAAGGATCCACGGTGTTAACCGTTCTTTTAAGTCCGGGGAAGGCGGCTTTTGCTGGCACCATCGCTTCCATCCCATACATAAGAGAGAACGGAGTCTCATCAGTCATCTTCCTAGGCGTAGTTTGGCAAGCCAATAATACACCGTGAGGCTCATTATCCCATCCTCCTTTGAAAGCTCCTAATCTATTCTTTAGAGTACTGAGTAAAGTCTTGTTTGCCGCTTCTGCTTGGCCGTTTCCTTGAGGGTACCTTTGTATTGCCTTGCTTAACCTTATCTTCCATGTTATACAGAATGCCTCGAACTTGTTTGAGATGAACTGGGATCCGTTGTTGGTTAGTATCTCGTAGGGTAAACCGTGACGACAAACCACATTTCGCCATACAAACTTTTGGGCTACTGTTTTGGTAACATTTTTGAAGGTTCCTGCTTCTATCCATTTAGAAAAGTAGTCTGTCAAAACTACAAGGAATCTTGCCCCCCGGTCGAGGGATGGAGCGGTCCAACGATATCTATCGACCATCTCATAAATGGGTATGGAGAAGAGATGGAAGAAAGTTGCTCGGCAGGTTGATGTATGAACGGAGCATGCTTTTGGCATTGTTCACACCTTCGTGCATACTCCTCGCATTCCTTCACCATAGTTGGCCAAAAATATCCTAACCGCTTAATCTTCAAGACTAGCATCCTTCTCGGTGAATGTGATCTGCAAAAACCTTCATGGACTTTCATGATGATGGTAAATGCTTCTTCAGGTCCTATGCACGCAAGGTAAGGTCATGCGACGATGCGCTTGTAGAGAAGTCCATCAATCATACAAAATCGTGCACTTATAACCTTCAACTTTTGCACTTTCCACTTGTCGCGTGGGTTTTTTCCCATTGTTGTGTAGGCCTCGATCGGTGTTCTCCAATCTCCGTGCTCTTCACCCGAACCGTTTGGTATTTGTTCTTCTGTTGCAAAAGCTCGTTCTGCGTTGAGCGGATTGTTGGTGTCCGAGTCAAGTGGAGTACTAGGAGATCCCGTGTTTTTTGCAGATGTTTGCTCTGAGCCAAGCCGACTGTCTATGGGATCGTTCCTTTCTTTGGTTGCACCTTTCGACTTAGGGAAACTGCCATTCAAGTCAATTCTTTTTGCACTAATTTTATCCGAATAGGGTTGATCGTCGACATCCAGACCGAGGTTGGCATCGATGTCCGAGCCAAGCTCATTGTTGACTGGTATAACATCTCCTTCGATAATTTCCTCCGAGTTAAGGGTAGTATCTTTCGCAACTGCTTCTATAGGTGTTTGTTGAGAATGCCTTCTCATGGATCTTGTTTGTATCGTCAGGGTTCTATCTGCAAGAGATATGCTTGGTGTCTCTATGGTCTCCAGCGTAGCCATTCTTTGTTCCAAAGGATAATATGTTGATGTTAATGCAGCTAATGCATCCGCCAAACTATTCTCGCCTTGCGGGACCCTTGTCAGCTCGAATTTGTTAAATTGCTCTATAAGTCCTTGAAAGACCTCCAAGTAGGCTCTCATTCTATTATCTTTGGCCTTGTATTCTCCGCTTATCTGGCTTGCCACAAGATGAGAATCGCTTTGAGCTTGGAGATATTTCTCTGATTCCCAAAGCTATCTTAAGACTACGATGAGCGCCTCATATTCCGATTCATTATTTGAAGCGTTGAATGCGAGTCTGTATGATTATTCGATCACCTCTTATGTTGGGGATTCTAACCGCACTCCAACTCCAGATCTTGATCGTGTTGAGGAGCCGTAGACTTGGAGTCTCCATACTTGTTGCAACGGTGATCCTTCCTGAACTCCTATTGGCAATTCAACGATAAAATTTGCCAACACCTGTGACTTCGCACTCAATCGATTTCGGTATTTGATGTCATACTCGCTCAACTCTATAGCCCACTTGACCATTCTTCCAGATTGGTTCGGACCATGGAGAATTGTTCACAGCGGTTGCGTTGTCATCACCACTATCGAATGAGATTGGAAATATGGGCGAAGCTTCCTTGCGGAGGTTACTACGGCAAGAGCTAGTTTCTCGGCCATCGTGTATCTTGTCTCGGGAGAAACTAAACTTTTTATGATGTAAAAAATTGGTCTTTGGTTTGCTCCATCTTCTCGGATCAATATCCTGCTCACTGTGATGGGAGAAACCACTACATATAAGTATAAGGTCTCCCCATGCACCGGTTTTGCCAACACAGGTGGGTTGGCTAGGTAATTCTTCAACTCTGCGAATGCATTCTCGCATTGATCATCCCAAATGAATCGCTTGTTCCCCTTCAAAAGTTGGAAGAATGGAAGACACTTGTTTGTCGATCGTGAGATGAATATGTTTAGCGCAGCAATCCTCCCTGTTAAACTTCGAACTTCCTTTAGCGTCTTGGGTGGCGGCATTGAGAGAACCGCGGTTATATGGTTTGGATTCGCCTCGATCCTCTTCTCAGTTACGAGATAGGGCCAAGAACTCCCCGGAAGTGACTACGAAGGTGCACTTCTCTGGATTTAGCTTCACCCCGAACTGATTGAGGGTCTCGAAGCACTTAGCGATGTGCTGGACATGTTCATCCTTTACTAAGGAATTAACCAGCATATCATCGATGTAAACCTCCATGGTTTCTCCGAGTTGAGACGAAAACATTTTGCTCATTAATCTTTGATATGTTGCACCAGCGTTCTTTAAACCGAATGGCATAACCTTGTAGCAGTAGATCCCTCTATCAGTTATGAATGATGTTTTCTCTTGGTCTTCCAGATTCATAAGAATCTAGTTATATCCAGAGAAGGCATCCATAAATGAAAGCAACTGATTCCCCGTTGTCGCCTCCACGAGCCGGTCAATATGAGGAAGCGGAAAGTTATCCTTTGGACAAGCTTTGTTAGATCCGTAAAGTCAACGCAGATCCTCCAGTTCCCATTCTTCTTCTTCACCACCACAGGATTTGCCAACCATTCGGGGTAATGGACTTCTCTGACTAATCTATTTGCTAGAAGCTTTGATACTTCATCATTAACGGCTTACGATTTCTCGGGACCAAGTTTTCGCCTCTTCTGTTTTATCGGTTTGAAGCTTGCGTTGACATTCAACTCGTGTGAGTTCACATCGAGGCTTATTCCTGGCATATAGATGGCTGTCCATGCAAAGGTGTGCTTATTCTGCCGTAGGAATCGAATCAACTCACGCCTCAGTTCTCCTTTTAGCTAGAGCCCTATAATTACACACTTATCCGGATTTAACGGGTCTAAAGGAATATTTGTGGTGCATTTTTGTGAATCTTTCTCTGTATCGTCTCCCGGACTTGGTGCGGAGCGGACCTCGTCAGGCCTCGAACTTGGACTTTCCTCTCTCGAAGAACAACCCGGGGTATTTAGTTGCTATTAAACCCTAGACTTGATGCCAGCCATGTAGCATATCCAAGAATTCTTCTGGCTTCCGTGGAGAACTCCTATGCCACCTTTAGCGGGAAATTTCATACATTGGTGGTATGTTGATAAGACAGCTTTCATTCATGGATCCAAGGGGTCCCCAAAATAACGTTATAAGCTACTAGTCGATCTACGACGGTAAACTCAATAAGCTTGTGGACACCGGAAGTTTTATCATCTCGAGTGACATTTATGTTTCCCCGCTAAATCCTATCAATGGGGTCGGAGGACGTCTCACCTTTGTGCTGTAGAGCCCCATCCGTTTGAGTGTGTCGAGGAACATGAAATTCACATTGCTCCCCGTATCGATCAATACTCGTGATATCTTTCAATTTGCTCTGATGTCAAGTTCGACGACCAAGAAATCATCATGTGGTAGGTCTAAGTGGGAAGCGTCTTGCTCAGTGAAGCTTATCTCACTTCCAGGATCCGGACTGTGTCTTGCTTTTCTAAATTCCGTATTTCTCACATATGACTTTACCGAAGAAACTGATTCTCGGCAGTGTCTAGATTCCCCCATGATGAAGTCTATACGCTTCTTTTGAGGAGCCTTTTAGGTGCTTCCTCGCTCCGGACTTTGCGGCCTCTTCCCTGAGGGAGCTTCTCTATTTTCCTCTGGAGCTTCCATCTCGTGAACAATCGCCTCCAAGTCAATTCCACGTTTCAGCTCTCCTTTAGCGAATTTATTACTAAAGAAATTCTTCAGCTTGAAGCATTCATGCGTGGCGTGGCCGTTGCATTTGTGTAACTCGCAATAAGCGTCTGGGTCGCGCCAGCGTGGCCGTTGCATTTGTGTAACTCGCAATAAGCGTCTGGGTCGCGCCGTAGCATACGCATCCCATCTTTTCTCTCCTGTTTTTGTCCTCCTTTCTCCATTTTGTACGTGTGAGACCCCTTAGAACTCCCTCGGTACTCCTTGTTGTCTTTTTTCTCGAATTTCTTTGGCGAGAGGGTTGAATCGGGGGTTCCTCTCACAGTCTTGAATTTATTGGAAAGAGCAACTTTTTCCTCTTCGGCAATTATCCATTTTGCGGAGCGATGGAGAACATCTTTGATCGTCTCCGGCTTATGAATCATCAGGTCGAAACAGAATGGGGACTCATGCTAGAGTCCGTGCTTGAGAGCAGCTCGTGCTGTCGACTCGCTCACACCGGCCACCTTTGCTTTAACACTCTTGAAACGCTCTATAAAGCTTCGAGTGATTCATTCAGACCTTGACTTAGAGTCCAGAGGTCAGCATCTGAGGTTCCTTTGTCCATGAAAATGGAATAGTGCTTTAGGAATGCCGTCGACAACCGTGTAAAGTTATCAATCGAACCTCCCTCAAGTTGGGAAAACTACTCGAGAGTCGATCCTCTGAGATCGACGACGAGTCTGCAGTACCCTGCATCTTTTTCTTCTTCGCTGAATTGTGCTCTGGTGATGGAAATTCTGAAGGCTGTCATGTGCGCCTTTGGGTCAGACTTCCCCTCATAAATAGGGAGTCTTAACTTTCCGGTATCCCTTATCCGCGCTTTGGCAATACGCATGGTGAAAGGAGTCCTTTCTGTTTTCGCAATGACGCGATTGATCTTTGGAGCCGCGCTAGTGTCTCTATGGACCTTCGAGGTCACTGCAAGGAGCTTACTATTCGCTTTATCAATGGATCTTCATAGCGCGTCGTAATCGCAATCTCTTTGCTCGTGAGAACTCCTTCCAAAGTTGTCTCTGGCTCTCTACATGGAGCTTGGAGTGTGCAGCTCTCCAGTGTTTCATAGAGTCCTCTGGTTTTCAGCTCTGCGGTTCGCATCCAGCAAGCTCTCGCTTCTCCGCTGCGAGGATTGAGCGTCCTCAGCTCTCCTGATCGGGTCCAGATCTACAGGATTACCAGCTCTCCGGTTCGCTTCCAGAGAGCTCTCGCCTCTGGTATCACCACCTCTTGTGTTCTCCGGGATCAAGTTCATCGGCTCGGCTCTCCCTATTGGGTTTGTCAGAGCTCCCAGGCGGACCTCTAGATCCGACTGGACATTCGTCAAGGTCACGAGTCGGGTCGTTACATGATCCTCGTGACTGTTGAAGCGAACGATGAGCGTGTCGCTTGATTCTTTCTGCTTCTCAACATATGCCACCAGCGTCGCCAACATCACCTTCAACTCAACTAAGGAGTCATGGTTCACAACTAAGGCCTCATGGTTCTCGACATGGGTGTTAGTTGGTGTTTCCATTCTTATTCTAGGCAGAGTGAATGTTCTTCAACAAATTCGTCGGGATGTTTGTCTTCTCTCCCACAGACGGCGCCAAAATGTGAGAGCGGAAATCGCCTCACACCAAAATATCGAAGAAAGTATCAAAGAAATTCATAAAATGATTGTTTATTGCTTGTCAATTATAGATGTTTGTTACAAAGTGCTTTCTAAAAAGTTTTACAAGTGATTTTTCGAACCTCTTTCTCAGAGCTCTCCATCTCCCTTTTATTCTCCCCCACCTCCCTTAATGAGCTCGCCTTTATGGCATTTTATGCGCAAATCTTCCCTTTGAATGATTCTTGTAATAGAAAATCTTGTAGTTACTTTGGCGCGATCTTCGGTGTTGACTCCATCGTGTGCTTGTTCAACATCCTCAGCTCGCTAAATGGGCCTCGATCGTCTAAACATGTTTGGAAAGCCCAATGGTAAAAAGAGAGCCGAAGTGCCTTTCGAGTTAATAGGCTGAGGGAGCCCATTAACTAAGAGCCCAACGACATGGTGAGAGAGCTGAAGTGCTCTCTGTAATGGCAACAAGAGAGCTGAAGTTTTCTCTAGAGTAACGGTGGGAGAGCTGAAGTGCTCTCCGGAGTGACGACGAGAGAGCTAAAGTGCTCTCCGGAGTGACGACGAGAAAGCTGAAGTGCTCTCCAATGTGATGGTGGGAGAGCTGAAGTACTCTCCAGAGAGACGACGAGAGAGCTGAAGTGCTCTCCGGAGTGACGACGATAGAGCTGAAGTGCTCTCTGGTGTGATGGTGGGAGAGCTGAAGTGCTCTCCGGTGCGATGACGGAGAGCCCATTGACATAGTGAGAGAGCTTATTGGTCTGGAGAACCCAATAACGATATCCGACCCGAGCCTTTTTCCGGAGACCCGACCCGGGTGGATCTTCATTCCCACATTCATCTTTAGCTTATGTCATGCCACCAGGAGCTACTGGGTCTAGAAATGCTGCATCTTCAGGTGCTAACAACTATGCTCAACGGACTGAAGATGCTTTGTTGAATGCTACTTCTAGAGAAAAAAAACCACAACTCCATCCAAGGAAACTCAATGGTGCTTTATGGTAAATGTTGTTTGTCTTTAATACTTTCATAATGTTGTATATTTACCTACGTTTTTGGTTTTTCTCTACCTCATATCAGGTTTTGTATAGACCCCTCAGTCTACAAATTCATATGTGCAACATGGCAAGGGAACTTCATGGGTCCCTGGAGAAACTGGTCTGAAGTTCCTGATGTGAAGATAAATCAATGGTGGCAAGCTTTATGGTAATTTAATTGTATTTTCAACTACTCTTTTCATTTATTATAATTAATTTTACAATGATATAATGACTAACTTTTATTTTATTGTGTAGCAAAACTACTATTGGGAAAAGAAGTTCATGACTTGGTGTACTCACATTGGAAAAAACATACACAATAAATTGTCTGTCAGCGCATTAGTAAGAAGAAGAGGGATGGTAAGAAACCTAAATACATTGGCGATGAAGACTGGAATTTTATGCTGGAGTATTGGGATACAGAACCAGCAAAGAAGAAGAGTAAGTCAGCTGCTAAGTCTCGTGTACATGATCATATGGTAAAGGGATATACAAGCATTGTGCAGGCCATAGATGTTTTGCGAAAAAGGACTTGGTAAGTGATATATTATTTCTCTATATTAGGATTGGACTTGCTCATATTGTTTCCTCTATTTTTTTCTGCGGATGGTTGAGTATGGCTCTAATGAACCACCACCTTACACAGATATTGTGCGGAAGACTCATACATGCAAATATGGAATGTTTATTGATCCTCGATCTAAGTCAATCATAGAAGAAATAGAGGAAGCGGTTGCAGAAAATTCCAAATGGTAATGGATCTCCCGATTCTGCTGCAACCACTCAGTCGTCTCGTATTCTGCTTAACCAAGTATACATCAAGGTGTTTTCTAAACCTTCACATTGTTAAACAGATTATTATGCTAAATAGGTTGCATTGTGTACTAGCATAACACTGAATTGTGGAATGTTTTGGATTTTTTGGATAAGTAGATTGAATATGAGTAAGATGCATTGTTTACTAGTATAGTGGTATTTTTTACTACTTAAGTTAGATTTTTTTGTGTAGGTTCATAGTTTTCTGACCAATTAAGATAGACAATTGATTTTTAGCATCACTGTATCTAAACTGATTTTGGCTCAAGCTTAATTTTGTTGTTATTGTTTTGTTGGGTATTAGAGATGTATAGAGAAGTATTTGTATGCAATCGTGTAATGACAGAATATTATTGTTCTAATAAAACAATTAGATTCATTGCTTTTGTTTGAGTGTTCATTCATGATGTTTGTTATGTGTTTGGATTTGAATGTTAGTTAATGCTTATTTAGTTTTATCCATTTTACAGCGTGCTAAGACTAGTAGAGGACATATCTATAGAATAGGGAGTGTTCAATTTATGGATTGTGATCCTTCCGAGAAAACGGTTGTTTCTCTTGAACGCAACATCGAGATGGATATGCGGGTGTCTGGCTTAGAATCAAAAACTAAAGCTGTCAATACTAATGTTGAAGTACTCAAGACCGATGTAACAACACTTAAGGAGACTTTTGTGTTGTTCAAAGATCACTTTAAGGAAGAGATGGCTACAACACAAGCTTCACTAAATGCAATTCTGCAGATTCTTGGGACAAATCCGCATAGTACAAACGTTGCACCTACTGCCCCGACCACTCGTTCTAATACTGTCCGGAATTCGCCGCAGGTTCAAGAATGTGATTTGGTTTAAGTAGTGTGGAGCAGAACTTGATTAACCTTAATATTTTTAGCTTATAGGACTTCTGTATAATAGGTTTTGATTCCTCTCTAATAGACTTTTGTATGTTAGATATAATAAACAAATCTGATGGATGTTTTTGGATGTCTTTTTTTGGATTCCGAATGTTTTGTAAATTATTTAAAAATATATGATATTAATTTCAGATTATTACTTTCGGTATTTTATGATTTTTTTATTTAAATATAGTATATTTTAGACACGAAATGACACTAAAATGTCATAACAAAACAGTCACGTAATGATCAATGGACAGTGGCTAGATAGCCACAAAATATGTATGGCTATTTCATGACTACTATGGTCACATATACTTTGTGGCATACCATTACTACTATAGCCATGAAATAATTGTTGTTTATTTCGTGTCTAATATAGCCACAAATACCGTGCGACAACGTCGTGTCTAATTAGCCATGAAAAGCCACAAAACTCATTAAGCCACATTGCTATAGCCACGGATATGTTTCGTGGCTTTTCGTTGCTATTTTAATGAATAGCCACGAAATTTAAGCTGCAGTCACGAAAGTTTTAGTGACTATACAGTTTTATTGTACCAGCGATGAGTTCTTTAGCTTCAAGATGGATCTATCAACCTCGTCGGGTTATGAGGAACTTATCGAGGTTTGTCCTCCTTTCGCATGGAATTGCATAGTCTCATTTGGGCCATGCAAATAACTTTTAAAAAGATAGATTATGCTAGTTATTTGTCATTGACTCATGGTCGCTTTATCCACTCAATGGTATGCATTTGCAACAGATTTATCATTATTAGCCAGACTTCAAGCTTCCTTATAGAAGGTAAAAATAGTGTATCTCCTAGAAGTGAGCGTTCAGTTTTCGGTTCGGGTTCGGTTCACAAGAAATTTGATGGTGGATAAGCTGCACAAGAACACAATTTACTTTTCTTGTACGTTAGTATGTTTTTTTGCCTATTTGGTTTGTAGACTCACAACATGTATATACTTAGTCAAAAGTTTATGGCAAAAATAAACGATAGAAATGCATAAGCTAAAGATGGGAGCATTGGTTTTGCTTCACCACATACAATTGACAAATTCATAATGTTCTCAGATGTAGATGCAATGCAATCATGTAAATAGTCAATCGGAGCAAACCATAAATTATTATGTTTTGTGATAGTACAAATTAAAGCAGGAATGATTATGACTACGTGATAATAAAATTACTAGTGCATTTCAAATCAACTTTATATAAGCGTTGTTTTGTCGGACCACCCAAAATAATCAGATATAATTTTGGGTTTGCTTGAAGATCGGGAAAGTTGAAACCTTTAGAAGACAAATTATAAAGTGATTTTACATAAGGAAGCATCTCGAGGCTATTTAATAATCAACACAACACTATTATGTCGAGTTTTAGCAGCCTTTAGAAAGAAACAACACTAATTAAATTATCCAGCTTTTCAATGTACTGACAAAAATATATATCGACGAAAATGGCATTGGTAAAATGGTTAGAAATATAATTTTGTATTTTTTCTATCGGAATTCAGCTCTAAATAATTGTGTTTTTCTACGTTATCAAGATTGGTTATGGATCTTATAAATGCCATTAATATATGTTATACGATAAGGTTAAAGAAATGTGCTAAATAGTAACAAAATTTTACAATTTTATCCCAACAAAAAACATTTTCTACAATAAAACAATATAATAAAGGAAACTATAATTTTTTTGAAAGAAGTACTTCCAAATAATGATGATACCAATAAAGACTAAATGAGAAAACTTTGAAATTTGGTTGCAACTTCTCAGCGGCTAAGAAACAATGACATGAATGAAGAAGAAAAGAGGTTAGCTAACCAAAGTGATGAACTCTCTTCCTTTCTCCTTAACAGTTTTCAACAAAACATTTTCACCATGTTTTCATCTCATGATGGATATTATTATATTTTGTCGTAGTTAAACAAAAGAAGTGGTTAATTACCTTTCCTGATAAACTAATCTTAATGTTGAAAAAGCTGAACTACCACTTTGAAAAATCATCTCATTTTTATGGACCCACTATCAACCATTATCACCAATCCAGTCCCCATTTTCACCTAACGACTTCAAAATCAAAACACACACAAAAAAAAGTCCAAATTTAATTTCTAAAGAGAAAGTAAAAGAATAAAATAAAAGTCATAGAGCCTCTTTATCTATATAAAAGCTCACACTAGCTCTCACTAAACCCACAATATCACACATTGTCCCTTCTCTATCTCTCTATCACTCTACATACACATCATGGCTTTCTCTACTACAAGCTTCATCTTCTTCTTCACACTACTTGTTCTTCTCTCCACTCATATCCATGCAAGAGACAGCTACTTCTTTGGCAAATTCCATAGAGATTCACCCAAAGACAATGTCCTACCTCTCGAGACCAACGAGAAAACCACAGTAGAAGAACCCTTTCCCAACAAGAAAGACCAACAACAAGATCCTAGTTTTGTCCCTGAGTCCGAAAACGGCTATGGCTTATATGGTCACGAGACGACCTATAACAACAACAACAACAAATACGATGAAAAGGTTAATGGAGAGACTTTCTCAACTCCAAGCCTAAGCGAGACTGAAGAGTCTAATTACTACCCTAAAACTACCGAGAGCTACGATAATAACAACGAAGAGTTCATCAACAATAACAAGTACGATGAAAACGTCAAGGAAGAGTCGTCTTTCTCTGAGAACAATGAAGACAATAATAAGAGAGGCAGCAGCTTCTACAACTCCAACGCTTATGGGACAGAGTTAGAACGTGAAACACCTTACAAAGGCTATAGCCACAATTTGGAGAAACAAGGCATGAGTGACACTAGATTCATGGAGAAAGGTAACTATTACTACGACCTTTACAATGACAAAAACCACGGCCATTTCTACCAAAAATCTCACCGTACAAGCCCCGCCGGTTACTATTCTCCGACCACCGAGAATAACTACGACCAGTCATCGTATTCTTACGGAAACAACAACTTCAACGAAGAGAATAGTTTTAAGGATCCATACAACTCCAAGTGGGAGAAGAACACAATGTACGAAAGGCCTGATGAGGAGTTTGTTGAGGAACAAGGACAACAGTTCAAGCCTTGAACAAAATTGTTATATTTTGATCTCCTCTCAAGATCACTACCACTCTTAAAAAAGTAATTTTCTTTTATTAAAACTAAGTTATTAATTATGTTTGATTAGTCAAACTAAATCGTTGTTATCATTGCAACATTAAAGTAAAAGTGAAAACAAAAGAGTGTGTTTTCTTTTGTTGAAATGCTTTTTTTTTTTATGGGTTTTTGAACTTTGATGTTTAAGTTTGCATATAATATTTGGAGGAAAGAAGGATAGTTTATATATATGGTGTTACTTTATGTTATTTTCTGATGTTTATAATTTATTTAAGTTAGTATCGAACGGATGCATAATTAAAATGGTACCAAACGTGACTACTTTTAATAATTAATTTACAATGGGGGGGGACATAAAGATGCGCCTTTTGCTTTGCGTGAGTGCAAAAGAGACACTAATAATTACTTTCACAGTACCAATTCAATAATTAAAATTGTATGGATCTACAAAAGTTGATATGTTTACCAAGTTGTGGCTGAATGTTAGTTGAGATGGATGTATCAACATTTAGCAAACTAGTAGTATTAATTAATGGTTTTATGCAAATAACAAACTATACACTTTTAATTGGACGATTTTTGTCATTTTGGATTCCAATCTGTAACAAATCTTTAATTTTTTTTTTCTTTTTTCATCATAGCCTAATGTCTAAGTAGTTCTCTCCCAACTGAGAGCGGCAGAGTTTGAACCCTGGTTAATGCAATAGATGCAGGAGTGACTACCATTGGGCCACTTGCTCAATTGCACAAATCTTTAAATTTTTATAACACAAAAAACGCAGATAAACAAGATCGAATTTTAACAGTAAAAATGTAAAATAAAATTTTAACTTTTTGTCACAAAATAGATCTTTAATTACATAATCAAAATGTTATATACTTTTAAATGGACACTTTAAATAAGAAGAGAAACGATTTTTTTTTTATAAAAGCTAGAACATGGGAATAAATCATTTTATTAATATAAACTAATTAAGTTTTTGAAAATTTGGTCTTGCTCTATTGATATTCATATATCTACAAGAGGCACCGAGGTGTATAGTATCATTTTATTTGAGGTCGATTTTCGACGTTTATGGTAATATAGGAACTGACTATTGAGTTGGTATATTACTGTACCAAAAAAATATATAATTGAGTTTTGTTTAGTTGTTAACCCAGTAAGCTTTGATTACCTTTAATCGTGCTTTTTGCCCTTCTTTCCATATATGTATTGTAGTGAAAAGGTTAGTCTCCTGTCATTAAAATTGTAAACAATCCTTAAATATATAATACGGTTTACAATAATGGCGACATGGACGGAAAAGACCAAGAGTAACGCCGTGACAACTAAAAGACAAGGTCACTTAGCAATAAGAATCCACTTTTTGACGAGGAAAAGAGTTCCATTTCCGTTAATTACGGACAAATTAAACCCCCTTTTCACTCGATTTCACTCTATATTTTATTATAAAATATAGAAAAACTATTCAAAGGCGTGACGATGCTAAAACCGGTACAAGATCCTCCAGTCACATGCCTTTCAGAAATATTATGTTGACCAGACAGTACAAAAATAGAAGAAGAACACTTAGGTTTATATTCCCATCCAATCCGATCTGTTATAAACACTATATTAGTTCTAGTTAGGTCTTATTCCAGATTTCTGTTTCATTATATCACATTCATATGCGAATTTGAGTATACTACTATTTTACATTAAAATTATATTTAAAATCAACTTATACGTGAATTAATAAAAATGTGCTAATTCATACATTGATGTTAGCAATATTACTAACACTACAAGGAAACACCTAAAACGTGATGGACAAATCCATCACGAATCCGTCAAGAAACGTAAATCCTTACGGATTCGTGACGGATTGTGGCCGTCAGTTCTAATTGGTCAGTAATTGATCCGTCACGAATCCGTCAGGAATTTTCCTGACGGATTCGTGACGGACATTTAGTGACAGATTTTCTGACGGATCCATTCGTCAATAATTGTTCCGTCAGGAATCCCTCAGTATTAATCCGTCACCAATCCGTCACGGAATTGGTGACGGATCAGATACTGACGGATGGATCCGTCAGTATTTGGTACGTTTTTTTTTTTAAAGTAAATTGTTTAGTATAATTAAATTTAATATTTAATTAAATCAAATCAAACATAAATAAAAATAAAATCATTCATAAAATATTAAATATGCAAATATTTACAAA
>OVBE01000635.1:0-44150 GCA_900406425.1 Iberis pinnata | reverse complement strand
GCCGCTTATACTTCTCCACCAGCTTCGACAACTTCTCTAGCTGGCCCTCGTCTCCGGCAACAGACCGAAGTTTATTTTCATAAAAAACGACGAGCTCGTTGGTCGTCGCCAAGGTCTGCCATCAGTCGCATGACGAGTTAGAACTTGTAATATGACAGGAAACAGAGTTAAAATCACAGGTGTACCTGGCAAGCTTGCCGAGACAGTGTTTCATAAACTTCTGGAGCCAACATTCGATCTACAGTAGGAACAATCAGACTATTGGCCCTTAGATGGTTCACCAAGCTGGCACATGCTTGTTTGTCCTGAACAAACGGTGTGCCCCTATGTGAAAACGAGAAAGCCCAGCTTCCTGCTGCATTGTTTTGCCTCTCAGTTTGGGAGCTTCCTCCCTCAGCAGCTTGACGATCAGCAGTTTCTTTTCTTCTTCTCCCTCGTCAACCTGTTCCTCATCATCACCACCACCTGCAACATCCTCATCATCACCACCTGCTCCGAGAAGGTCTAGGAGGTCTTGAGCAAACTGCTCCAAGCTGGGATCCAGAGACTCCACAAACGCGGTCATCTCTCCTAATATCTGGGAGGTAGTCAGAGTCCTAGTAGAATGAGCAGGAGGCGCAGCCGACAGATCTGCGGTAGGTATATCTTCAGGAGGAGTGACCAACTGCTCCTCTGTAGTTTCTGTTTGTTGGTGTTCCCCAGTAGGAACACCGGCATCCGTTGCTTGCCCCCCATCAGAGACTTCTATTCTCAAACCTTGTTCCTCAGTAGGAACAGCAGTTGGATTCGGCTCTTCAGCATCCTCGACCACGACCACCTCGTCTCGAGAATCCTAATCCCAAGCAGACCGACGCCTTTTCCTGCTTGCTAAAGGAGGGCAGGAATCTCCACTACCAGTAGAAGCGGACATTTGATCATGCCTCCTCTTCGAGCTCGAGGCAGACTTCTCAAGAGTCGATCTGGAATCAGTAATCGGAGGTGGACGGCCCATTTTCTTCTTCTTAACAGGGCAGGAATTGAGATCCCAACTAGCTGTACAAGGAATTAAAATTGCAGTTAGCCACATTGACGATCTGTAGGACTGCAAATTACCATGTACACTTACCAGCGTCGATAAACGGGATGCTCTCTTCAATGCGAGAACGGTCAAACTGTTTGATGTGGACAGCTCCTACTTCAAGCAACTTTTTGGAGTCCACGAGGAAATTTCCTGGATGCGAGCCGATATTGCAATGCAGATCTACAATAAACAAAGAAAGCCGTGTTAGGAACACTTCAAATTTGAATATGCATATATGTCAGCTCGGCGGTCCTAGGCGGTATCTACCAAAGGTCTCAGCCCATTTTCTTCTGATAATCCTCCCTAGATCTCCCACGGATTCTGGAACGACCTTCAGGAAGAAATACTTTGTTTTCCAGGCGTGGATCTTGTCCCCCATGCCAACGGTTATCAATTTATACTGCGGCTTGAAGTTAATGTAGACAAAGCCGGTGTTTATTTTTTTCCCCTTCTGAACAATCAGATTGATTGACGACATGTTCTCCAGGTACCTAACATCGAGCTACACCTGAAATTTCTGGGCATGTGCTAGTAGGGCAATCATTTGTCTGATTGAGGGAGCAGACAGCTGCGAAATTGCAATCTTCCATCTAGCACAATATGATATCAGCAACTTCGGCATAGGCAACCAGAGATGACACTTCCTAAACAGGGATTCATATAAACACACATAACCTTGGGGGTAATCCCAAGGTCTTTGATGCGGTTTGGGGATTATAATTGGAATCCCGTTTAGGCAAGTGAAGTCGTCGAAAAGTTCTTGAAGTGACTTCACGTCACATTTCGTAGGTGCGAGGCCCGTCAGGTCGTCATCTGGAGCAGCCTAGTTTCCTTGGGGAACTCGTTCATCAAGATCCACCTCTACCTCGTCGACACGAAGGTCGTCGCGAGAAGAAGAGGATTCAGCAAGATTGGCACGAGATGAAGACATAATTACCAAGCTATTTATGTTAACCGCCAAGCTGAGATTCTAGAGAGAGAAAGAAGAGAGAAGGGAGAGCAATTTTTTACCTGCAAAAGGAAATTCTGAAACTATGAAGTCTAGATATGAAGTGGCGAGGGGGTATTTATACCTTGGAGAGATGGCGGTTACCGAGGCGCGTAATGATTACGCGTGGGAAACTCAAAGAGCGCGACTCTTAGCTTCTCCCTACAAAAACGGTTCAATAAAGCCTACAAAGACGATTCGATAAAGCCTACGAAGACGATTCGATAAAGCCTACAAAGCATTTGATGCACTTTAGCCGAAATGAACTTTATTTAGAAGATCATTCGCTGATTTATGGTTCCATCACCGACCTGGGGGGGACTAACTGTTGATACCAGGTGTAGCACCTACCCTAAAAGCCCATTTCGACTCAAGGTCCAGCTGGACGCCGACATGATGAGAAGAAAAGGGCCCAGGAAGACAAGATCTAGATGGGCCGACCTGACGAGCTGGGCCGTCCAGCTCGTGGCCCATTAAGGTTAGTTGATGTAATTAGGGTTTTGAGCTTGTAATTTCACTATAAATACTTATGTAATTACTCCTTAAAGATATATGAAATTCTTCTGAGCTTTTACCCACATAATCTAAGACCTAAACCTAATTGTTAAGTCTTGATTCAACAATACACTAGAGAAAGCATGGAGGATTACACCACCTACTTCTTCACTCATATACCAAGATGTACTGATTTCGATTATTCTTTGTATATACCATTGCATTTCCTTTTTGTTTTATGTGTTTTGATCTTGAACTCTCCTTTAAAAATTTTATTACACAAAGGACTGTGTAGTTTAAGTTTGGGGGAGGGTGTAGAAAAAGTGTTTGATGTGTTTGTTTTGATTCTTATTTAAAATTTTGCACTCTTGAGTCTGCATGCATTTAAGGCATAGTAAAACAATAAAAATTTGAAATTTATTCGAAAATTATCAAAAATCAAAGTGTTCATGTAGTTGCATTTTCATTTTAGGGCCGAGTCTAGTTTTATTCCATATAGGTTCATTGCATTTGCATAGGGGACTAAGATGATTACAACCTTGTAAATGTGCTGATTTATTAGATAATCTCAATGTCCTAGTTCACAATTTTCGAATGCATTATAATTGAGTTTGAAGTAAGACTAAACTATGCTTGGAAGTAAGACTGAGAAAGTTAAGATCTAATGCCTTTCCCTATCTATTTGAATGTAAATTTGATTAGTAATTATCATGTCTATGAACTGAAGCTGGACGTATAGATACCATATACATACTTGGGTTTTGTTTTACCGTTTCATCACTTTTGTTAATCCAAGAAGCTACATCCAATTTTAACTTAGCTTTCTCTCAAGCCATGTGCATTTTACTAAGTGTGTAAGGTCTTTTTCTAAAATGATCTTGGTAGAAAGTGTTAGGTTTGAGCTGACAAGAATACGATTTCATGTACTTATAGCTCATGGTTTTGGACTAGATAGGACTAGGTGAAATTCGTTTCTGGGTATGGGGCTTGATTGAAAAGGAAAGAACATATTAATAAATGGTTAAAGGAAAGGAAGATGATTTAAGAATTCTTATGGGAGAAAAGAAAAAAATGAAATAAGATGATCTAGTAATGGATTTGGGAAGTGTAATGGAAAACATGTAGTTTTGTGCAAATAAAAAAAGAAAAGAGAAGGGGAAAAGCCTAGAATGTATGATTATATCAGAGGAAATGAAAACTATAGCTGCTAAATTTAGAAAGAAACCAATCCGCTAGAAGTTATTGAATTCAAGAAACCTCTCCTTAGAATAAGAACAAAAAAAAGAAGAAAAAGGAAATTAAGACCCATAAAGATTACTTTAAGCTAAAAACGGTAAAATAGGATATCCACTAGGTTTAGACATAGGAAAGATGTAGTAGCTTCTAGGTTTTTAGGTTGATGATGTTCTATTCTTGTATTCATAGATTGGTTCTTACATTTATCATTCTGCTTAACGTCATTTCCTTTTTGAGAGATTCATGTTCTGAAGTGTTAACCATTATATGAAGGGACCATCTTTGTCTCTTAACCAGTCTCTTAGCCAAATGATTTCATCGGATATGCATAGCGTGATTCATGGTTTCTGTTTAATGAATGTTAAAGGGATTGGTAGATTTGAATACATGTAAAGGTTGAAACTGATGTGAATTATGCTGTGATGAGTATGGATAAAGTTTTTTATAAGTAGAACCAAATCATTTTGCATTCTAGATATATCAACTTGGACATTAATTTCATATATTTTATCAACATATTTTGGTTATGAGCCCCCATTTTCAAACATTTTCTCTATCTTATGAATTACTTGCTTGAAGGCAAGTAAGGACTAAGTTTGTGGGAGTTGATATCTCTATATTTTACATGTTTTAAACATCCATTTATCATCTCATTACCTTTGTTATATCATCATTTTATAGTATTCATGTTCCTTGTTAGTCACTTTGCATGTTTAGTATAGTTTTACATCCACATTGCATATATGTTGCATTTTGAGTTTATTCATGTGCATGAAAGGACGTTAGAGCTATAGAGACAAAAAGAAGAATACGTGACTGATTGGACCAACTGACTCGAGTTATCAACCAGATTCAGTCACTAGAGTGCAAGTTTGAAGCTGACTCGAGTTAGACACTCAAATCCAACTATAGACAGTCATCAGAGTGTACAATTGAAGCTGACTCGAGTTAGCCACTAGAGCATAAGTCGATTCAGAAGACCGGATGATTTTCTTGGACCAACTAGAGTTAGCCACTCGAGTTAGAGAAAAAGTGAAGACTCAACCATCCAACTCGAGTTCTACATGCAGACAATCCTATTTTGTCTTTTTCTAACTTAGGGTTTTTACCCATATACTATAAGTACCTCCTTAGGTTAATGACCAAAGGTTTATGCTTTTATTTTATAGGTTTCCTCTCTAAAATTCTTAGAGTTTTTCTTGAATGTTTGATCCAGTATATTTCAATATATCGAGTTTATGTTTTTGATTCTTGTTTATATCTTCTAATATTTGCTTTATCTTTATGATTATGATGCTTTTATGAATTTTGGGTTTGTGTTCTTGATGTATATTGAGTGTTATTAGGGTTCTTAAATATGGGTTAGATTGAGTGTGAATCCTTAGTATCCTAATTTGTTTGAGCTTATATGTTCCTATGTCATTTTTGAATTAATGTTCTTAATGTTGGTTTCTTTATGATCAACTGGAATCTAAACCCAGACATTTCCACGTCCGGAAAGAGTTTGATGAAATGTATGAACCAACTAATTTCATAGATTTACATACCTATCCCAAGGGATTGGTTGTTTAGTGTGTTTATTGACTTTAACAAACTGGTTCTTCATGTCTGCTAGGTTGTGTTCCGTTAACGAGAGTTAGGTATGGATATAACTTAGCTTGAATTCTTTTATCATGGGAATGTTTAACACCTATGTAGAATATGGAGAATCACTGGTTAATTACCCCATCCTTAGGAAATTGAGTAGGATTAAAAATCTTACTATCACTAATTTTTCAGAGAAGGCTAGATTTGAGTCAGTTGTAGCCATGTGTGGAAGCTCCAGGGGTTTTTATCTCCAGCGTCGAGCGAGGCTTCGATGATTCCTATCTCAAGCGTAGAGCGAGGCTCTGAGTTGTACAGTCTATGGTGCAGTGGTTCTCTTTCGTGTTTGCCTCCTCGCCTTTCCTTTGATGAGTTTTCTCTCGAGTGGTTCGGTTAAAATTTTTCTATGGATCTTTTTCGATTTACACTAGTTCTCGTGTGAATGTTATTCATGAATGAGATTTACATGTTGTGTATGATTTATGTGAATGACCACTGTGAGTATCTTATGTGAATAAGATTTATGAATGGTGAATGTGGTCCTCGGGTATTATAGAGGTTTATGAACAATAGTAAAATCTAATAAACAGTAATTAAAAACAACATTTGAGTTGTTGTAATGTTTAGTTTTTCGAGAAAACTTTTTGGAGAACACATTTTAAATGTTAAATTGTATGGATACGTTGAAAGTAAATTACTTGACAAACATCTTGTAGTTTAAGAAGAAATACAATATAGCCTACACAAAAATAGGAAAATAATCCAAATAATGGGCATGAAAACGAACACAATTCCACACTTAAAATCTTGCGTCATCCAGACTTGTTGACAAATTCTTCAGTAAGTATATCTTTGATAAACGGCTTACGAGTGCAAAGTTTCATCTTTAACTCCATTTATGAAACATGAGTGCAAAACTTAAGAAATATTTTCCACAAAATGATAGAATTTAGTAAACTGACAAGTGAACGTTCCAAGACTTCTTGTGTGAATGCTATTTATGAAAGGAATTCACATATTGTGAATAATTTATATGAATGATATTCATGAAGGAGCTCGAATCTTCGTTGAACAGGTCAAGGCGCGTTTCACAAGAGTTGAATGACCTTGCTCATGCATTGTAACGTCACACACAATTTTCTCCTACAAAAATAGAAAAGCCTAATCAATTCATTTAGTCATACGAACACAGAAAACAAAAACTAAAAATTGTGTAGAAAACACATAACATTACTATAACTATATCGATTTCTTTAAAAATCACATCAAAATTCATTGATGCCACAAAAAATCACCAAAAACTATTACATGAAAAATCACCAAAAACGTCACATGTTGAAACCCTTAAACACCATAATGAATTTACATTGATAGCAAAAATTATAAACTCTAAAACTAATTCAGCCATAAAAAGATAAACAAATTATGAACCACATAATCAACTTAATCACATACTCACAAACAACTTCAGAACATCACATTTATCTAGAAAATTCGAACAGCATATCCCATAAATCTGAAGTTGAGAACATCACATTACATCATATTATAAACACAAACAATATCTAAAAAATTGAAATGACTAAATTTCTAAATATTACTGACACAAACAAAAATGTTAAAGAAAATAATAATAATCTAGTAACATCTAAAAATCAAATATGATTTTTAGAGATATAGAATCTATATAGTTGCAAAAAATAGAAGAAGACCGCTAAAACACAAGAACAAAACCAAAATCCATAAAACTTACAAACATACCTCCGTAAAGAAGAAAGTTATGGCGTTGTCTCATTCGTAGAATGGCTACGCAAGTGTGATGGAGAACACTTGATAAACCGAAAAGATTACTTGGATAAGACACACCAAGAAATTATAAGTTCACAAGAAACAAAGGAGAATCACTCTCACAAATTAAATTTGATTAAAAGGAAAGGTTGTTCTTCTACAATGAGTTTGTAGATTATTTAAAGAAGAAAATAAGACAAAGAGTCACAAGAACTCTTATTAAACTTGCACAGAAAGTTAGAAGATAAGACTTTGAATCAAAGATGAACTCTTAGTCTTCAAATGACTCTTCAACTCCTAAATCCCGTGTTTGTCTTTGAGCAGAATTTGACTAAGTATTTTTGGGTTCTTCTTGGAATTATATCATGTTCAAAGTGGCATGGACTTGTTTAGTAACATCACCAAGTGAATTCTGGATTTTCATGGTCTAGAACTTGATAAATCAGCCCATTAAGTGCTTCAACAAATTTCCTAGCCTTTGCTCTTATCATTGATCCATCTGTTACAAGCAAATGCATCCTCTTGAGTTTCCTTTGTTGTTTCCATGATCATATCATCTCCCTCCTCTTGAAAAGGATTTGACCTCAAATTTGGTCCATATGCAACAAAAGGAATCAAGTCAGAAACATTAAAGCTTGAACTCACTTTATACTTACTTGGCAAGTCTATCTTGTAAGCATTGTCATTTATCTTCTACAAGACTTTGAATGGTCCATCTGTTCTTGGCAGTAGCTTAGACTTTCTTTCATTAGGAAAACATTCCTTCCTTATGTGAATCCAAAATAAATCACCAAGTTCAAAGATCTGCTTGTGCCTTCCTTTATTTGTTGATTTTTGGAACAACTTAGTCCTTTCTTCTATGTTAAGCCTTGCTTTCTCATGAATCTGCTTAATTAGTTCAACCTTCTTCTTTCCATCAAAACTAACACGCTTACTCAAAGGTAATGGAGTTAAATCTGAAGGTGTCAAAGGATTAAAACCATAAACAATCTGAAATGGTGAGTACTTAGTAGCAGAATGGAAAAAATGATTATAAGCAAAATCTACATGAGGCAAACAATCTTCCCAAGTTCTTGTGTTCTTTTTAATGATTGCACGCAAGAGAATAGATAAAGTTCTAGTAACAACTTCAATTTGACCATCAGTTTGTGGATGACAAGTAGTAGAAAATAACAGCTTAGTCCCTAACTTACTCCATAATGTTTTCTATAAATAAATCAAGAACTTTGTATCTCTATCAGAAACAATTGTCCTAGGTATGCCATGTAAACGAACTACTTCCCTAAAGAACAATTCAGCAACAAGTGATGCATCATCAATTTTATGGAAAGGTATGAAATGTGTCATCTTAGAAAACCAATCTTCAACCACAAAAACATAATCTCTTCCTTTCCTAGTTCTAGGCAAGAAATATCAGTCCATGGTGCAGTAGGAATGCGTAAAGGGGTATACAAACCTTGAGGTTGGGCAGTAAACTTAGCTTGTTTACAAGTTACTCATCTGCCACACAGATTCTTTCTACATCTTTTTTTTATGTGAGGCTAATAGAAATGCTCCTGCAAAAAAAACTCATAGTCTTGGAAACTCCAAAGTGTCCCATTAGTCCTCCTCCATGTGACTCTCTAACAAATAAATCCCTCAAAGAACAATTAGGCACACACAAACGATTCTCATAAAACATAAATCCTTCATGCCTAAAGTACTTTCCAAAAGCAAACTTTTCACAAGCTTGGAATATCTCTTTAAATCCAGAATCAGAATCATACATCTCCTTAAGTTGTTCAAATCCTAACAACTTAGCATCAAGAGTAGAGATTAAGACATACCTCCTTGATAGTGCATCATCAACTATGTTCTTCTTACCTTGTTTGTAGCAAATAACATATGGAATTATCTCAATTAACTCAATCCATCTAGCATGTATTTTGTCCAGTTTCTGTTGGTCCTTCAAATGCTTCAAAGACTCATGATCAGTGTGAATCACGAATTCCTTTGGCCATAAGTAGTGTTGCCATGTTTGTAAATCCCGAACCAATACCTACAACTCCTTGTCATATGTAGGATAGTTCAAGGTAGCTCCTCCTAGATTTTCACTAAAGTAAGCTATTGGTTTCTTCTCTTGTGTAAGAACAGCTCTAATACTTACACTAGAAGCATCACATTCTATTTCAAATGTCTTAGTAAAATCAGGTAAAGAAAGAAGAGGTGCATTGGTCAACTTCCCTTTCAACAGCTGAAATGCCTCTTCTTGCGCTCCTCCTCATTTGAATCCAACATCTTTCTTGATTACTTCAGTAAGGGGTGCTGCAATAGTGCTGAAGTCCTTGACAAATCTCCTATAAAATCTAGAAAGTCCATGAAAGCTTCTAACTTCTCCTACAGTCTTTGGACTTGGTCATTCTTTAATAACTTTCGCTTTGTCTTCATCCACTTGGATTCATGTGCACTCACAACAAAACCTAGAAATACAAGATGATCTTTGCAAAATATACACTTCTTAAGATTAGCAAACAGTTTCTCCTTTCTTAAAACACTAGCAAACAATTTCAGATGCTCTACATGCTCATCTAAACTTTTGCTATAAACCAGAATGTCATCAAAGTATACAACCACGAAAATGCCTATGAATGATCTCAAAACATGATTCATTAACCTCATAAACGTGCTAGGTGCATTAGCTAATCCAAAAGGCATGATTAACCATTCATACAGACCATGTTTTGTTTTAAAAGCAGTTTTTCATTCATCACCCTCTTTCATTCTAATCTGGTGGTAACCACTTTTAAGATCAATCATTGAAAACACACAAGAACCATGCAATTCATCCAACATATCATCTAAACGAGGTATTGGAAGTCGGTACTTTATAGTGATATTGTTGATGGCTCTGCAATCTACACACATTCTCCAAGTTCCATCCTTTTTTGGAACTAACAAAACTGCAACATCACATGGACTCATGCTTTCTCGGATGTACTATCAAATGATAGGCATCCAGGACAACTTTGGTGATGAAATTACAATCACTCGTTGTATCTAGGGAAAACTAGTATTTCTGATCAATTCCTTTGTAGAAAGTATTGAGGGGACTTACATCTGAAAAACCATGATGTGGGCAGTCACGAAGAAGTTCCTTGAATCGTTCCCAGGCTTCATAGAATGATTCCACTAGACTTTGCATAAATTATGAGATCTTGTTCCTTAATGAGTTAGTCCTAGTAGGGGTGAAGAAGTAGTAGAGAAACTTGGCTTTGCATTCATCCCAAGTTACAATAGAACCAGCAGGTAGAGATTTCAACCAGCGAAGTGCTCTCTCAGCTAGAGAATGACGGAACAAGCTGCAGTGCATAAAATCGCAAGATACCCCCCATATTGACTTTGGTAGTACTGCATATGTCCTCAAAGTTTTCAATGTGATCCATTGGATGCTTAGTTGGTAAACCACTAAACTGGTTGTTGCGGATCATCTGAACGAGCTGAATCGAAAACTGGTATTCTCTTCGCTAAGGTTGTTGAGATTGGATATGATTCATGTTAGCATAGAATGCTTCAGGATTCTTGAAGGAACCAACTAGTGGGTGGTTCTGAAGATTGCGTTGATTAGAAACTCTTTCCGGATCGCCATACAAGATAAAGTTTCTTGCATCTATATACTAAGGAATTGGATTCTCCAGTGGTATTTGGTTGCCATCAGATCTTTGTTGGCCTTGTGGTACTAGATTGCCGTTAGGTCCCCCTCCTTATGATGGAGAATCAGTTGATTGAGTCCAGGAGGAGGTGGATCGATTTGACCTTCGGATGCGACCAGATTGTTCAGATTAACGTTATCAGCCATTGAATTGGATGAGCTTGTGTCTTTCTTAGCTTTCATGTTTGAGTGTTTTAACTTTGAAGTTATGCGTTACTAAGGCTGAGAAATTCATAGGATTTGTCAGATCTTCTTATCATGCACTTGTAAAACAAAAACAAGAAGAAAGAACGAGATGAGTATTGTAAAAAAAAATCTTAGACTAGATTCTAAATAAAACATAAAAGGCATTGTATTGGTTTGCGGCAACGGCGCCAAAATTCTGATAGGTTTAGAATTTGAATCCTAAACTACACTGCAGAGAACAGATCACAGTAGCATAGATAAGGTCGAATCCCACAAAGACCAGACATCACAACAATCGATTTTATCTCAAATCAAGCTAAAACAGAATATTTAAGATGTTTGTAACAAAATCAAAAAAATAATTAATTAAAACGGTTGTAAATGATAAAATCAAAGCGTTATGTATTAGGTAATCTACAGGTAGTCAGGTTTAAAAGTCATGTTATCATGTAGAGATTTTCATTTGAAAATAGTTTTCAACTCAAAAGACAGAAACTAGATTAATCTCCTTTTGAAGTATTAATCCCTATATTCGAATTATTAAAGACAAAATTCCGCCGTATTTAGATAATTAAGATATGCAATACAGTTCAGATTTGATAAGTTCATAAATCCCTAAGACAATACTTCCGCAAACAAAGGCATTTACTCATCTAGATTATGTCAGATTTCTAAACCAAATTTTTTTGTATTTATCAATCTAATATCAATGAACTAGATGACCAATATAATTCATGCATTAATAAAAATATCTAGACTAAGAACCTAACAATTTCAATCTCTTTATGAATAACCCTAATAATCAAACATGATTTCTCTAGGAAAACCTAAAACCTAACTAGTGAACTACTCAGACATTGCAAAGCATGAACAATACAAAATCAGAGAAGAACACATTATAAAATAAGTATAGATATTTATAAATTACAAGGGTTTAGAGAAACCTTCTCCCAAATATAGAGTTTCATAATGTCTTCTCCCTCAGTAAAAATCTCTAATAAAAATAAAACTTTCTTTTTTAAATAATTCTAGCTTTGAGGTTTTTATAGTGTAGAAGGTAAATAATTAAAATAATGGAAAACTAATAAACTTGAGGATTTGAGTGCAAAATTGGAAAAATCTCTATTTCTTTTCGAGGGTAGGGATCGATCTATCTCCTATGGTGCTTGATCGATCTCTCTGAAATTCTGCACGATCGTTCTTCGCGTTACTCGATCGATCTGATGTTCCAAAACTTTCCAGGAGAAAATGCCCGATCGGGCAGTGGGATGCTTGATCGTGCACTTCTTCATGTAAGGGATCGATCGATCTCCAATAGGGATCGATCGATAGATCTCTTTGTACAGTTATTGGTGAATTCTTTTGATTTGCTCTGAAATGCATCATTTACTCCAAAACGACCCGGACACTTAGAAACTTGAAAATATACCAATTTGCAAGGAAAACACTCGGAATATTGCTGAATAGCAGACATAAATGCCTACTATTATGCATCAAAACTGAGTAATATCATCCATTTATGGGATAAAGCAAGGATCACAACAATGGTTTCTTAAATGGTCTTATACTCTTCTCAGTTTTGGATTTGCTAGATCTTCTGGTGATCATACATTGTTTATCAGATTTCAGGATTCAATCATGATTGGAGTATTGGTTTATGTTGATGACAATAGTGATGATGTTATTCTTGATTTTAAAACCAGACTCAGGGCACATTCAAAGTTAAGGGATTTGGGATCATCTAAGTATTTCTTGAGAGTGGAGATAGCTAGGTCTATTGAAGGCTGATATCACTCGATTTTGATACCTTTTAATGAGTATTTATACTTTCTATTCGTCATCATTCGAGTATTTTCTAGGTGTTTTTGGTATATTTTCATGATTCCAGGTATTTTGGACGTTATGGAGCAAAAATGTGGTTTTGTGCACGAAGTGGATGCAATTTCACGAATGAAGAAGCATAGTTCAGGTGAAGATCCGGAAGTTGATCGACATTTGGAGATGTTTCTATGAATGGAATGGGCTGAGATTTTAACTCAAATTGGCCACGTGAGTTAGCTTTCATATGAAAGTGATTTGAGGTCAATCCATTGAAGCAATCAGAATTTGTGATGAAGCACGTGATGCAGATCGATCGATCGATCCATAAGACTACCAAACTTCCGTAAGTTTGGATTAATCGATCCACACTTGGATCGATCGATTCGGATGCTTGAGAATTTTGAGATTTTCCAAAAAGATGTTTCCGTCCTCAAGTTCTATCTTAGGTTTTCCTGATTAGGTTTTATTCTTTTGACTTCTATATAAGTCAGAAGCTTAGAGTTTATTTTAAAAACAAGCATTAAGTTATAATTGAGATCACAAACACATAAAGAGTTCATTATTTTGAGATCTTTTCGAGAGAGACGAATCCTGACACCTGTATTTTGGAGAAGAATTTTGAACTCTCTATTTACTTTAATAAAATTCTGGTTTTTGAATATGCTTTCTCCAATAATGATTGTTAATTGCTTGACTATGTTTGAGTAGTCTCTTTGTTAGGTTTTAGGGATTTTCCAAAGGTTTTGATGATTAGGGTTTGAGTTTAATGGATTTAAATTGTTAGGTTCTTAGTCTAGATTTGTTATTATTGCTTGAATTAGCTTGATCACCTAGTTCATGATTTTAGGTTAATAAATACAAAGGGATTTGGTTTATCTAATCTGACCTAGTCTAGATAAATAAGTATATTTTCTTGCGGGAGTATTGTCTGAGAATGCTTTTGAACATATCGAATTTGTAGTCATTGCATGATTTAATTATCTGAATTAGAGATCTAAGATTTTGGGAGAAGGTTAGTCTTTATTTCTAGAAATTCTATCATAGGGGTCTAATACTTCGGGAGGAGATTAGTCTATTGCTGTCTTTTGAGTTGAGAACTATTTTCATTGTTAATCTTGCTTGTCATCCTGAACCTCAAGCCTGAATACCTGTGGAATTTCCCTATTGCCTAGCGTTTTATCCTATTGGTTTATATTCACTTTTTAATCATTCGTTTTACTTTTAAATCGTTTTAAAAACATTCTCTCTTTTATCTTGTCTTAGCTAGAATCGATTTTAACTGAGAGTCATACTGTCTGGTCTTCGTGGGATCGACCCTTTACTGTACTACGAGGATATGTTCTCTGCAGTATAGATTTATGATTTAAATCCGAGCCTATCATATTTTTGGCGTCGTTGCCGGGGACCAATACAGTGCCTTTTAAGTTTTTCTTAGAATCTAGTCTAAGATTTTTATTTTCAGTACTAATTTCGTTATTTTTGCTTGTTTTTGTTTTGAAGGTGCATGACCAGGAGATCTCATAAATCACCTGAACTGCTTATTCTCACAAACGAAGAACTTGCACGATTAGAACGCTCGAACCGGAAGTCTAGAAGAAGCACAAGCTCATCCGTACCAATGGATGATAACGTAATTCTGATTCCGTTCATCCCTTTAGGACAGAACGCCCAAGTCCCTATAGGATTGGAGAAGATAGGACAATTGGCTCTATACCAACAAGGAGGTAACTATCAAGTTCCACTGGTGAATCTCGAAAGAGATGCATACCGAAGAGCTGAAAACGCCAATCTAGGCAATGGAAATGGCGAACAAGTCCCACCGGGACGAAATCAAAATCGCCCACCTCCCCAAAACAGGGTACTTGTTGGCGATTTCAACAACCCCGAAGCCTTCCTAGTCAATAGAAACCCCCTTCACCCTCCACAACCTTAGAGACAGGACTACCAGTTCCCGTTTCAGCTAATCTAGTTGCTACGATAAAACCAGTTTCATGGCTTGTCTACCGAGCATCCTATGGATCATATTGATAGTTTTGAAGACATATGCAGCACTACTCAGGTGAATGGCTCTAAAGGCTTTGTGCATTGTAAGATCTTCAATCATTCTTTAGCTGATAGAGCTCTGAGGTGGCTAAAGTTATTACCTGCTAACCCAATAGAAACTTAGGATGAGTGCAAAGCCAAGTTTCTGAACCAATTTTACACCTCCACCAGAACCAACAATTTAAGAAGTAAGATCTTTCAATTCCAGCAAGGACTGGTGGAATCCTTCTATGAGGCATGGGACAGGTTCAAGGAGTACTTGCGAGATTGTCCACATCACGGTTTTTCTGAATTGAACCTCTTGAACACTTTCTATAGAGGTATTGATCATAAATACCAACTCTCTCTGGATACAGCTTATGAATCTGGATTTTCATGGTTTTTACATGTCATTTAGCATCAGTTCAAAGGTCTTTAGGCGTGCATGTATCACATTTATAGTTATTTTCAGTAAGTATGCACGCATTTTGGAGATTTTTCGGGACTTTCAGGAGTTTTCAGGAAGGTTTTGTGAGAATTCAAAAGAGGAAAGGAAAATGTGTGGAATGGACCAGCACAAGGCCCAGATCGATCCATGCAACATTCTGGATCGATCCCACCCAACGAGCCAACTTCACCTCCGGATCGATCCCACTCTCGAGCCAACTTCACCTCTGGATCGATCCACTTAAACCTTGGATCGATCCCACTCTCGAGCTAACTTCACCTCTGGATCGATCCCATTCTCGAGCCAACTTCACTTTCGGATCGATCCACGCACTACCTTGGATCGATCCCACTCTCGAGCCAGCTTCAACCTTGGATCAATCTCATTCAAGCCATCTAATGCATGGATCGATCTCCTTTTTGGCTCAACCTCAGCTCAAGCTCCGACCCGACCAACTCAAATCTAGAATGGACCTGACCCAAGACCCAAGCCAATGATTAGTTTTTGTCTTCTGTGTGTTTTAGGGATTTTCTCTGAACACTATATAAGCCCTAAAGCGCCTCCTTTTTAGGGAAATCTATTTTTGTTTCCATTTTAGGTTTTTGTCTTAGGTTTCTTTTTCCTTTGTTATTTTTGATGTTCTTGGTGTAAAAACCCAGAATCCTTTAAGTTTTATGCTAATCTACTGCTTTCTTTTACTTTCTTGCTTAACTTTAGGTTGTTGTTTATCTGGTGCATGTTAATCTTATGTTTTTCATCTTAATCTTTTGTTTTAGCTTTGATCATTTTCTGGGTTTGTTACTGTTTCTTTGCCGTTCTTATTTTCTGTGTTTGAATTCTTACTGTTCTTGTTGTTCTTCATAGTTTAACCTTTGATCATCATGTTTAGCCTTGAAGTTATGATTTATGTTTTTCCTGCTTTCATACCCATGAGTAGTAAGTAGTTTTCTTAAGTTCCTGAGGATGGGGTAGACTAGGGTTGATGTCATGATCTTACCTTAGCACCTAACCTTGTTGGCATATAGATCCCTTCTGTTTCATTGTGTTTAATATTGATTTCTTTCACGCCAATCAAAATCTGATCTTGGGCATTCCAGCACCCGAAAAGTGTTCAATGGAATGATTGATCATGGTGATTTTAGAAATTTGTTCATCCTTACGTAACGCCTTAGATGCTTAGGATATGCATCTCAGCCTAAGGGGTTAGATGACTAGGGGTTTTTGACTTTAGTAGGTTGGTTCTTCATGCCTTCTAGGTAGTGTACCGTTAACGGGAGTTAGTTCTGGTGACTTCTTAGGTTGATTCCATTTATCAAGGGATTGGACTTGGTTGCATATGAATCTACTGTCTAGGGATAGCTCATTGTTTGAGGTATGTTAGGTGCTTAGGTAGATTGGGATAGATCTCTGATCAATTACCCTTTTGTCCTCAGGAACTGCTTTACACTTGATTTCATCTTTACCTCCTCTGCTTCTTCTCTGTTTTTACCTTTCACCCTTTTTAGCTTCTTATGCATTTTGTTTCTGTTTATGCTTTTTAGTTGATCCAAAATCGAAAGGGTGTTATAGATAAACATTTTAAGATTTTGATTCTTGAAATAGATTTTCTCTTCTGAATGTAGGTTTTTGGTGCTATTTTGTTTCATTTAGTCGCTTGGTATATATAGAGAAACCCGACTCTAGGGTTTCATTTTACCAAAAAAAAAAGGACTTTAGGACTTCTGCACGATGCGAGAATCGAGGTTAGTAGTCGGTTATGGATGATAATAAGCAGTTATTATTATTAATTATGCTTCGAAAAGTCTTATCTCAAATGTCGTATCGTGTTCTTATTTCACACATTTTTATAAATATTTAATTATTCATTAAATATCAACGTAATGTCGTATTTTATATATATATATAATGTAATATNTTATATTAAATATTTATTTAATAAGTTATAAAGATATGTTATTATCTGAAAACGTGTCAAATCGAGAAGTATTTTTTTCAATAGGTAATCATGATAACCTAACTAATATTCCAACTAGGTGTAATCATAACATATATTTATATTTATTCTAATTGTGATTATTATCTGTGGAGAGAAAAAAATTAATATCTATCAATAACTTTTTATATTATATACCTCATTTAGATTTATATATAAATATTTGATTATTATTTTTAATGTTTATCTATATCTTTTTATATTAAATAACTTTCATTAAGTTTTTAAAATATGTTATTTTCTGAAAATATGTCATATCGAAAAATATATATTCAAATAAGTAATTATGAAAACCTAACTATATATATATATATATGCTAATCTTGTATATTTATATTTATGATAAATGTAATAGTTATCTGTGAAATAAAAAATAATAATTAATAATAACTTTTATATTATATAAATTATCTATGTTTATATGTAACTATTTGATTATTCCTGATTATAACAAGAATGAGATTTTTTTATCTTGGGCCTTATTATATATTCATACATTTAGCCCATATAAAAACAATGCATAAGTTATTTAAAATAATAATTATAACTATAAATATTTGAAATTAATGATGTCTAAAATTAACTAATTTTTATCAAATACTTAACACATATAAAATGAAATTACATTAATATATATTTGTACAATTTAAATTTTTATCAGATGAACTTATTTGGATATTGGGTTTGTAAACAATAGCATTATGGCTTTCTTATAAATGTTTGTAATATATGAATAATTTGTATAAAATATACTACACATACAAATTGGTCTTATATGAATACCCTTTTATAAAATTTATTTAATTTATACCCGCGCAGGGCGCGGGTAAATCACCTAGTAAATAAATATTTTCTAAGATAATATTATGTCATATTTATAATTATGTAATGACAAAACAAAAGTTTACACACTATTATTTTATAGGTATGCTCAAAATTATTAACTATTTGTATTGATTTCAAAATCTAAAATATATATAATTTATTCTAGGGATAAATTCATAAAAACTATTGAACATAATTCAAATCATTCACTCTAGTTTTTTGATTGTCAAACGACGAACATGTCATTAATTATCTACAACGAGCAATCAAAATGGATAAATGACCAACTTTTTTTCATACTATAGTTTTATTTTGTTAGGTTAGAAACTTTATTTATTAGAATAAATTTTCTTATCTTTTAATATGTTTTTAATAAGTGAGATTATTTTATGTCAAATTTAATTTTTTATTTTATTTTTTATAATTTATTCATTTAATATGATATAAGTAAAAGATAAAGTTAACAATTTAAAAACATATCTTAAAATAATGAAAATAAAATAAAGATTATTTATGAACTATATTTTTTAATGAACTATATATAAATTTATAATAAATTTTACATAATTTTTGTGAAAAGAAGAAAAATATATTTAATTGTTTAAAGTTGAAAAAATAAAAGTTTACCAAAAGCTAGCCATTGATGGCTTTTAAAAAGGAAGAAGTAAAAAAAAAAGTTGGCTTATTAGCTTTTACACCAAAAAATTAGAAAAGCTTGATTGGTAAAAATATGAATTTAAAGACTTGTAAAAGTGTTATAAACCAAAAAAGTCACTACCAAAATTATTGGGTTGAAATGTTGTGATGGGCCTATATTTGGTTCTAATAAATAAAAACTTTTATGAAAAAAAAAAAAGTCACTACCAACCACCTTCTATTCTATAGTTAACCTGGAAAAGTTAGACAAGAAACTGTCTATAGTGTGTGATGATATATCAATAGATTTATAAAGTAATATATATAAATTCACTCGATGTAGTATAACTCTTTTTATTACAGATCACTTGCAAACTACTCATTTTAAGATTATGTAAGGATAAGATCCACCTGCGATAGTGAGGTTTCGGAGTTGATCTCATGCTAATTTTGATTCTAAGTTTATCTTCAAAGAAAGCGATGTAAGTTTTAGACCATATGAAGTCAAATTTGGCCAGAGCTCAAATCATTATGACAAATACATCGGAAAAACGTAGAAGATAAGTTGATTTTTCAGTTGGAAATAAAGTCTTATAGGCAGAATTGTCTTGATCGTTGATCCAACCAAAAACTAACAACTAAATTCTATGGGCAACCTAAAATTCTACAGAAAAATATAAAAAAGTTGTAATATAATTGGTCTTCTTCATAATTCAAAAAGTAAATCTTTGTTTTATCCAATTAAAAAAGATTTTGGTGGTTACTAACCCGTACGTAAAATCATACTAAACTGTCTACAACATAACACAATATAGTAAAAATTAAAAAAGCAACATTGTCTTGTGGCTATGATAACCTTTAAGAGCATAGAAACACAAATAATAAGAACTGAAGTGAAGCAAACTGCAAATCAAAACTATGTAGTGAGTTCCATAATAGCAGAAACGATATCTCCATCATTGGCTTTAAGAGCCTTAATAGCTTTAGCCTTTGAGACACCAGCTTGAGTCATGACAAGATCAATATCCTTGACTTCAACACCAGTCTCATCCACATCTTCATCTTCATCTTCATCTTCATCCTCTTCTTGTGGAACCGTGGCTGCTTCAGTGTTAGGAACCACAGATGCAACATCGGGCATCTTAAACCTCTGAGCAGCTTGAGCTTGTAGCTGAGAACTCATATCATCAATCTTGGCCTCACCGAATATCACATATGTTTCAGAATTAGGACTCTTGAAAACATCTGGTTTCGAGATGACAAACAACACCTACAAGATGCACAAACGTACATAATCAAACATTGCTATAAGTTCAGTTAATTATTAAATTTGATTCGGGAACAAATTTTATATTATACTATTTAAAACTAAACTAAACCGAATTTTGCCAAAAAGAAAAATCAACCAATAATTAACTGAGTAAACCTAAAATTAACCAAAATTTAATCGAACCAAAATATATTTTAAAGATTTTTGGACCAAAAATACCCAAACTTTCAATAGGAAAAACCGAGTGCCAAACCGGAACAAACTAAATGCTCACCTCTATTATACACAAAAAAAAACAAACAAGTTTACATTTTTCTTACATTCTTTGATCTTTTGATTGTCACTCTGCTAACATCTGTAACAGGTTTCATTCCAAGTTTCAACATTGCTTTACGGCTTTTCTTCTCGCTTCTACTTTGTTTGGAACTCTCATTCTCACCAGCTCCTAAAAATCAATAACAACATCACCAAACCCTATAATCAATTAAACATGACAAACAACACATTCCTGATTAATCAGAGTGAGAAAAGAGAAGATACCACCGACGTTGTCATCGTCGTCGTCATCTTCAACATCATCGTCTTCGTCTCCTTCTTTCACATCCTCAACAACAACATCATCTTCCTTCTGCTCCATACAAACACACACACAAAAACAATACAAAAATCGTCAAAAACTTGGATTCGGTAAAAGAAGAAGAAAAAAAGGAAAGAAACCTGGAGCTTCATTTGTTCTTTAATAGCTTCCATTAACTGTTCCTTAACTTCTTCAACAACTGGGGCAGGCATTTCTTCTTCTTAGCAGCAAATGAAACCTAATCCTTTTCGTCAGCATATGAAAGAAGGCGTTTGCCACTCTTACCCTATAATAAGCCCACTTTACTGTAATGGGCCCAAATAACCTGTTTAAGTCTCATCAACTTTGCAAATAATACCCATATTGTTCCCTTAATATTTTCATCAAAATCAATTTTCTTTAGTTTTGATTTTTACTACCAAAATCTTCTAGCCAGTGGTTAAAAAACTTGAAAACCTCGTTGAAAATTATTAAACTTTTGGGCAGAATTGATGCTCAATACAAATAGAGAGACTATATAATTTAATGTATTTTGATACAATATCCTTCGTCAGAACCTTAAATAGAAAAGATTATTAGCTTATGTGTTTTAATGGATTTTGAAATCCTTCCGAATTCAAAAATTTTAAAATCTGACAATTGAGAATTAACTAAAAATACAAACAACTGAATACTTAATTGCCGCCGTTTTTGAATTTTGGATCTGTGGACGACGATTTCAATAGCGTCGGCCACGACTCTTTGCTCTTCGTTGGTCTCTTTTTTTTTGTTTATTTAGTGTCTTTGATGAGGCGGGTGGTTCAATCCCAGCGGTCTAGAGGGTTTTGTTCGGTGATTTAGTGTTAAGGCGTTCTGGTTCGTTGGTGGGGTCGTCGAGCTAGCGCCTCCGGTGTGGTTTTGTCCATGAACGGCCTTATCAGTGCCTCAGTGGTCCTCTCGGCTCTCTCCGCTGATGTGTCCTTCTTGGTTCTTTCTTGGGTCTTCTTTTGCATCTTTGGCGGTTCCACCTCTGTAGTCTTCCGTCTCGTCTCTCTGGACTGTTCTTTTGTAGACGACGATAGAGGTCTTGAATTCTTCTCTGTCTCTTTTGTTCATATGAAGGGGATCGAATTTAGGCTAGGGGTTGGTTTCCGTTTTGGTTTCGGTCTGTGTCCCTTGTGTTGCAGGTTTTTTCCGTCCCGCTTGATTTTGTTGTGCCCTATTTTCTGCTTTTGGCAAGTTTCTTTATGGCTTGGTTTTATCTGGCTTATAGTTCTGCGTATGCTTCGGGTTTTTGTTTTCCTTTAAATGTTTTGTTTGTTGCTGTCTTTTCTGGTATGTGTGGATCGTTCCTTTTCATCATTTTGATGACCCGTCTAGGCGGCTTCCAACTTCTTGTACAAGATTTATCCTTCAAATTTTGTTCGAGATCGGACTGAATTTTCCTTCCTTCTACCAAAATTTAGACGCGTGTGTTTCGTCTCTACCAGATTTGACGTTTATGACGGTTTCTTGTCTCCTATGTGGAGCTTCGTCGAGCCACCTTAAGAAGTGCAATGTTTTATTTTTGAAGTCTACTGAATTCAAGTGAAGACATGTGAAACATGAGTTTCAAGTTGCATTTTGGGGCGTTGTTAGCATTGGCTTTTTTCTGTTTCCTGATTAGTAATGACAGTTCAAAGTTTCTATAGTGGTTTCCTTGTACCCAATTGTAGCATTGACAATTGTAGTTTGTATTTTTTTGCTCCCGCGTTGTAGGGCTATTGTCTCCTGAAATTTTGAGCACCGATAGTCGAAATTTTTAGATTTTGTCGTTTCGATTTTGTTATAATTATGTATTCGGTTTATAATTATTATAAAACATGAAAAAAACATTGTTGTCGAGAGAGAAATCGATATTTTTCTGTTGTGTTTCTTAAACCATTGAACCCTGTAAGCGTCCATGGTTGCAGTAGCTTCTTCTTGTGCCTCCATTGATGCAGCCTCTGTCAATGCATGGACTTTTTTCCTTTGGAGTTTTGACGTTTGTCTTGTCACTGTTAGCACCAAAGAGTAAACCTTGTCTAATTTGCTTAACACAATCTCAAATTTTTCCTTATGAATTATTCTTTCTTTAATATTTTCTTTCATTCCCACAATATATGTTAACAATTTCTTCTCAATAGTGGTCGTTGTTGTTGAGGGAGCGAGAACAATGTTTCTCTCCAGTGACAGTGCCAGAGTTGCTACTTCCATCGTCATTTTCCATCACTCAAGGTTTTTCTTTCACTTTTCGTTGATAGCTTATGAGGCCAGTTATTCAAGGAAATTATAAATTGTTCTTGTTATACATTATGAATTATGAATTATAATAGCACTCAATGAAGATATGAACCACTCCACTCAATCCCAATTGGTTTTGAGTTGGTAGCATATGATACTAACATGGTATTAGAGTCCGATCCGATCCACAACCTGTCCCAAAAATTGGTCCTGCTAGTTTTTCCCAAACCAATATGAAATTAATGGCTAACGAGACTTATTATTTTGAGGGGACATATTAAAGATAGAATATCTCATATCAGAAACTCAAAGGGACTTAGACTAATATATAAAGGATTTGGATCACTCCACTCAATGCCAATTGATTTTGAGTTGGATGTCCATAATCCTAACATAATGATCTATTAGTAAATCTTAAACTTTATTTTGTTGTGAATTCGGCAAACTAGAATAATTGGTTCTCCTCATGAATTTCGCTAGAAATCTTTTCTTAATTCGTGGATATATTGCTCACACCAAATTTCCAATTTTGAGGTTAAATTCGATCATCTATTTATTAATTTGACAATAAAATTAGGGGTTAAAGGTTAATTCAGACCCAAACTTATAGCAAATATACATATTAATACATGCTTTTTGGGTGGATGCATTATAGTGTTCATATTTTTTATTTGTCTGAATATACATATTTAAACTTTTTAAAACGAGTAAAAATCAACTTCTAAGTAAGTTACCACATCATTTATGGTTTCATATAAGCAAAATTTTATGTCATCTGCCACATCATCTAAAAAATAATTTTAATCTAGTTTTGTAAAAATATTTTAAAAATCATTATTATTTTAAACTATTTTTTATATATATTAAAAAATAATATATAAAATGCACCAGGTGCTAACGATGTATTAGCACCTATACTATGTGATCTCCACTTGGTTTACTCCGTACTTAAATGCTATGTGCAATTTATTACAAACACATTTTCTACTCTTTTGTACATAACAAACTAAACATTTCTCAGTAATTTCACCTAATAAATCAAAAATTTAATTAAAACTTCTAAATCCTTAAATTGTTATGTTTAATCTAACTCGGATCTAATAACGATAATCTAAAGTAACTAATTCTATGCTTCTAAAACCTTCTTCCTCGCTTAATTATATTATGTTTAATTTAACCTAAAAACCCGATATAATTAAGCATTGAAAATTAAATTAAACTCAATTAAGCATTCAAATTTAACTTAAACATGTCATGTCATCACACCATGTCATCATTTAAAGTTTTTTTTTTAAATATATATAAATTTTTTAAAATAAAAATATATACAACATTTTAGTTATAAATATATATAAACATTAAAATATACATAATTTTAAAATCTACATTAGAATTATTGAAAATTTAAAAATTGAATCAAATCTTTTATTCTCTATAAATTAAAAAAATACTAAAATTTATTTTAAGATTATAAAAGGTGTTAAAAATATACCTTGAAGATTCAAATATTTTTTATTGTTTTATTTGAATCATAATATCTATGCCTTGATATTAATTTATATTCAATAAATAGTTTATGCAATTTCATATAATCATAAAAACATAAACCTTAAGACTAATATTTATAGAATAAAGGATTCGATTCAACTTTCTAATTTTTTTATTAACTTAAATGTAGAATTTTAGATGTTTTATGTATATTTTGAAATTAAATATATGATATAACTTTTAAAAATTTATGTAGTTTTTTTTATTAAATTAATAATTTTTAAATTTTAAATGGTAATGTGGCGTAATGACTTGTTACGCCACATCACCACTTTTTGACGTCGAATGTTGACATGGCATTAATATGCCATGTCATCATGCATCGTCATGAAAGTAAGAAGCTTCAATGTTGCTTTGTAAAAGTTGATAGTTTGAAGGTTTAAACTACTTATGCGAAAGTGTCAAGGTTTAGGGGATGATTGGTAGTGGCTTTTTTGGCTTGGAAAATTTTTACAAGCCATTAAAGTCATGTTTTTACCAATCAAGTTTTATTAGTTTTTTTTGTAGTAAAAGCCATAAAAGGCAACTTTTTATTTTTTTTTTTCTTTTCAAAAGCTATCAATGTCTAGCTTTTATAACTTTAAACGATTAAATATTTTTTTATTCTTTTTACCAACTTAATGTAAATTTTTTAAAAAAGTTATATAATTCAATAAAACAAAAATAGTTCAAAAATAACCCTCATTTTATTTTCATTAAATGAATAAATTTTAAATACAAAGAAAAAATGAAAAAAAATTAAATACAAATTATTTTATTTAGTGAATAATTTGAATTATGTTCAATAGTTTTATGATATTTTTCTTGAATAAATTATGTATAATTCTAAATTTTGAAATCAATAAAAGATTTAATAATTTCGCGCAAACATGAAAAAATAGTGTATAAACTTATGTTTTGTCATTACATAATTAAAAATAAGTGACATAATATTATTTTAGCAAATATTTTTTTATTATTAAAAGTAAGAGCCACGACTTTTACAATTTTGGTTACCAATCAGACTTTTATTATCATTTTTTAAAAAAGTCACAGCGTTACAGCCAAAATCTCTGCAGCCAAAAGTTAGCCATCAGTAACAGTTGCTACCAATCAAGCCCTTAAAGTGTTAGAAAGTTATACTTCAAAAATTACAAATGCGACTTTTCCATTTTTAAAGTTCAAGTATGTTTATTCAAATAAATAAAGGGGCTGATTGGTTCAGACTTTTAAAATAAAATATTGTAGGCTTTTACTGTTAAAAAAATGTTGTACAAAATTTAAGGGCTGTAACTTTTAGAAAATAAAAGTCATGAATTGGTGATTTTTAAAAATTATTACCTATCATGAGTACAAAAAGAGAAAGTGGATGTGAAAAATTTAAAGAGCACTTGTATGACTTTTAAATGGTAAAAGCTTGATTGGCAATTTTAGGCTTTTAAAATAATTTTAAAAGTTACAGCCTCTAAAGTCTTTTACCAATCAACCTCAAAAATACGAGCATCAAAATGCACCCGCCTAAAATGCATGTATTAATAGACACATTTACTTAGTGGCGGATATAGAACTAAAATTTATTGAGGGCATAAAATATTTTTAATAGTATTTATAAATACATTATATTTTTATACAAAGTAAATTAATCATGGAAAGGATATATACCAAATGATTAAATGAACACTTATACATTATTTGTTTATCAGAGCTCGGCTCCACCTAATTACCTTTCTCGTGTTATATAATCAATTATGGATCGTACCTTGTTGATTTTTAAATGTCTCATGGAAATTTTATTTTCATAATTTTATATTTTATAAATAGAAAGAATCATTTTACGATGAATCTAACTAATAGTCGGTGAAACAAATCTAACTAATAACGAAAAATAGAAAGAAAAAAAATCATCATTGAAAAAAATGAGCATTTAAGTTAAGAAATAACAATAAAGGGCCAATATATAAAAAAATATATAGCAAAAAAAAATAATTAAATAATTAAGTAAAAGTGAAAGAGGGCGACATGGATCGGACCTTACATTTATAAGGGGCAATAATATAGATTTCTCCATTTAATATATTCAATTAACTTAAATTGAACAAAATTCTAAATTATTTTAATGTTTTATAGGGGACAATTGCCCACCCTACTTTTTCACTATCTCAGCCCCTGCATTTATTATAAATTCACATGAGTTGACTTTTACTATCTAGACAATAAGCCAACACATAACCGTATATGCGAATGTTTTGACAGAATTATACGAATATACAGTTTAAATATATATAACATATATATCATATCTTATATTTTAATAAATAAATAATTAATAAATGGTAATGCGAATTCTAATAAATAAATAACACAATCTTAATTTGTTTTTGGCTTTTTTTAAAAAAAAATAAACAAGTGTTTTGTTGGAAATTTAGTTTTTTCTTATGTTAACAACATCATTTAAATTTTACTAGACGTATGATTTTTTTTAAACCGTATAAGTAGTTGTACATAGTAAAATCGTTACATTTAATAACTGCCAACGCTTAAACGAGTGTTATTGGTTTTGTTAATTTTTTAAAATAAAAATACAATTCAAACTCAAACAAAATATAGTTTGGTTCAACTTACTTTGGTGTAGTTAAATTTTTTAGTTTGAATTACTTCTACGTGATTTTAGTCAGGCTAGAGTGAGTCGTATTTGATTTTAGCTTTTACCAACCAAACTTATATTATTATTATCGAGAATCAAGAAAATTCAAATCATCAAAGGAAAAAGATAGAACATAGACTTTTTGGTAAATTTGTAGAGCTATGAGTTTAAAATTTAATGCTTTAAAAAACTTGATTTTATTTTAAACTACTATAGTGAGTTTAATTTTATATAATCAGATAATTTAATTAATGAGAAAAAAATTATAAAATCATAATTTGTTTAAGTTATATTTGTATGGAAAAATCCAAATATCCTTAGGATGATCAAATCCTTTTTGGATAAAAAAGGACTCAATTTCTATGTATTAGAAAGATCATATCCTTAGGATGATCAAATTCTCCCAGTTTATTTTGGATTTTTTCCATAACAAATGAACTGTATTTTACCTTCAATTTTCCGCCTGCCGGTGGTTTGAAGTTATTCTTAATTTTACCAAAGACACATCAGACAATATTCTCTTCTTAATCTCCTGGCATGCTTGCTTTTTTAGCCTTTTGAAGGCCGAAAACCTAATTTTTCATCGAAGCTTTTTTCGTTTCAATTGTTTTGGATTTGAACTCTTTTATGAGAGAGATATTTTAGATTGTTCTTAATGATTAATACATGATTTCCTCAATCTACCTTTCATTTATGCCTTTTGAATTTTTTTGCTATCTCTTCTCTCTTCTTGTTATTAGTTTGTTAGGACCTAGACTTTGATATTCCTAATAATCTTATGAGCCAATTTATAATTCATACTAATAAGAGGATAGATAGATACATGAAAGTTAATCCTTAAATTTTATTGATGTTGTGATATTTCCATGGAACTATGTTAATCTTGCTTATAATTACTTTAGTTTGAATTTCTATTATCTTTTAGATTATTTCCTATTGATATAATTGCCAAATTTATGATCATATAGTATTCATCTTTGTTTTAGTTGGTTATTAGATCCACGCTATATTAGGATTTGGGTTGATAGTTAGATGGTAGTGTTCTATGATTATTCAGTGCTGGATCTTCCAATTGGGAGTACTTAATGGTAGCCATCAATTAAAAACTTGAGGTGTTTGTAACATTTGCTAGAATCGAATCCTTTTTAAGTTAGCATGCCTATTCAACGAGAGTTGATGATATAGGATACTTAGTGAAGTTGATTTTCTAATAGTGAACGGAAGTTCACGATGAATTGAGTTCCACGTGATTGGATTAGTCATATTTGTGTTCTATTGTATTTGTTTATTGTTGATTGATTACATTGATAGTTAGATCCATTATTGAATGTTTTCTTCTTTGTTTTCCTTTTTTATCCGCATTTCGTTCATTAAACATAAATCTCATAAAAGTGCTTCGCTCTAGCAAAGTTTGTTTCTCGCATTTCTTGTGTACCATACAATATTTCTCGTGGATTCGGTATTCTATATTCTATAATGACCATATTAATATTGGTGTAGTCAATAGATCTTACATGATTTTAAATTCTTATAGAATTTGAGTAAATCTTTCTTTATCAACTTACACTTGAGGTTAACATCTACAATACCAAAAAAAAATTTGTTGCATATAGATTTCTTCTATTAAATCTTTGGGAAGAAATTATATCTGCACATCAATCTTATTAACCTCCAAATTTGTATGTGATACCTTATATTATAACCTGGTTTGAAGTCGTCTTGGCAACTAGTACAAAGATGTTATCAAAGTCAAATTTTCTTCTGTTGGAATCTTTTGACTACTAACCAAGCTTTGTGTTTCAGCATTTGTCCGCTTTCATTCTTCTTTAACGTAAATACCCATTTATTTCTCAAGTACAAAACTCCACAATCTCATAAGTTTGAATTTTTCGTAGAGATTCCTAATGTTATTTTGTTACAACCAACCATTTTTTTGTCCTAATGAGATTTAGCTTCTTGCAAACTTTATGGTTTTCCAAGTTTAATCAACAAAAGGTATTGTGATGGTAAATATCTTTTCAATTGTATATGGATTTTTATATTTACGAATAGTTGGTACTATATAAGAAGAACTACAGTTATTTATGTCTAGTGATGGTTCTAGTGAGGCACATTGTGGCGCCCCTTGCTCTACAATCTATTGTATCTTCTCATATTCTTCGGCTTCTGAAACTTCTTCTATCATTTCATCATTATTTTTCATGAACAAATTTTGGTACTACATTTAATATTAAGTATTTTTATTTGAATCATGACACATTATGGGTTTTCTAATGTAATTTGTTGTCCTATTTTAATGAAACACTATGTTTTTACTTTTGGTCACCTTTTTCGTAGAGATTCCTACTGTTATTTTGTTGCAACCAACCATTTTTTTATCCTAATGAGATTTAGCTTCTTGCAAACTTTATGGTTTTCCAAGTTTAATCAACAAAAGGTATTGTGATGCTAAATATATTTTCAGTTGTATATGGATTTTTCATATTTACGAATAGTTGGTACTATATAAGAAGAGCTACCGTTATTTATGTCTAGTGATGATTCTAGTGAGGCAGATTGTGGCACCCCTTTCTCTACAATCTATTGTATCTTCTCATATTCTTCGGCTTCTGAAACTTCTTCTATCATTTCATCATTATTTTTCATGAACAAATTTTGGTATTACATTTAATATTAAGTAGTTTTATTTAAATCATGACACGTTATGGGTTTTTTAATGTAATTTATTGTCCTATTTTAAGGAAACACTATGTTTTTACTTTTGGTCACCTTTTTCTCTTTAGGATCTCATATATTGTAATCAAACTCTTCATTTCCATAGCTAATAAAAACGGACGGAACAGTTTGTGCATCTAGTTTCTACTTGCCTGAGATCTCTGAATAGGGGATGATGGTGGTATAACTTTCTTTTTTGGAATAGGAATAACATATGAAGTGGCTGGAGATTTTTCAAGAGGTTGTATAATTGGAGTTACCTGAGATAAACTCTGAGATGGAGTGGTTGGTTTATACACAACTCTATATTCAGGCCATGAGACAAATGACTTCATAGAGCCATCAAGGTTTCTCACATCTGATGTGGGACGCCATAGAAATTTTTGAGGTTCTAGTACAACATCCACATATACCTTAATTGTGTTTGGTCCAAGAAGAAGTCCATTCACAATTTCATTTGGATCTTTAGTCTGGCAACGGCCTCTGGCAACAACCTTGTTGTCATCTCCAGTCCAATCAATGAGTTTTCACTTATTCTTAGCACCTAATCTTGGGATTTACAATACATTAAGAATACATCATAACAATAAGTTATACTCATCAATCACCACAAATACAGTAAGAATAACTCATCCACACAAAATAATATAGGTAAATACCTTTGGTGCATTGTCTTCTGATTGCACATCCTCTTCTATAACAGCTCAACTACTGGTTTGCCATGAAGTCCTCTGTCCAACAGCTTGCTCACTGGTGAGCATGTTAGGTGAAGGTCTCCAAAGAAATGATTATGGTTTTTTGGCATTTTCACCAGTTTGATGGGGACCAGGGATTAACAAGGTAAGCATGAAGTTTTCCTTCTTCATGCATAAGTTTGGAGATATATTGTAGTTCACCAGCAGCACGGGCCAACAACTATACTGGATGTTCTTCATCTCAAATGGATTGAATCAATATGTGGAAAGAACAATCCTAACGTTCCTCTATTCAGCAGCAAAGGAAGGATATTTGTCATCAATCTGCTCCCATGTCACAGAATCTATAGGGTGACGTACCTTCCCATCAGTGATCTTGTTAATAAATTGCCACCTTAGCTCCTTGGCCATTTTCGAAAACCAAAACATTCTCTTGAGTCATGGAATTATCTGAAAATACCTTAACACTTTCTGTGGAACACCCTTCTTCTCTTCACCAGTGTGAGTATTAAACTTCCATCGGGAAGCCATGCAATTTGGACAATTGTCGAGTTTCTCAAACTTCTTTCTGAATAGGCAACAGTTATTAGCACAAGCGTGAATCTTTTCATAACCCATATCAAAAGTCTTCAGAAATTTCTTAACTTCATATAATGATAGTGCAACACATTATCATCCGGTAACATGCTTGTCAATGTCCGAATCAGCTCGTTGAAGATTTTGTCTGACTATCCATTTTTTTTCTTAATTCTGAACAATGAAACAATAGCTAAGATCTTTCTATGGTTGACACAACTAGGATATAGTGGGGTTTAAGAATCTGTTAGCTTTGAAAGGAACTCATCTTATTTCTTGTCAACAACATGAGCAGACTCATCCATTCTAACCAACTCTTCATCTGTGTATTGAGCAACTTGATATAACCCAACTATTTCTTTGTTACAATGTGTTACTTTGCTTCCACCTTCAGCCTGTAATATAGAATCACCATGAATAAACCAATCTTTCTAATGCTTGTAAGTCTCATCCATTCCTCTTGTTACCAGATGATGAACCACATCACTGCGACAATGTCGATCCATATTACAACAGTCGATGCACGGGCATATAATCATGTCACTTTCTCCTGAGGCCAAAGATATTGCCTCTACAAACGCCCATGTGCCATCCTCATAAGCAGGATCAATTCTTCAGTGTATATAAAAAAAAGTTTAGGAGCATATACAACATATAGAGGATATACAACATTTAAAATTAAACTCCATACTTGCTAAGATATACCCAATTCTTTGCCATTGTCACCATTATATGTCCTTACTTGAACTCAGACAATTCAAGTAAACCAAAACATGACACCACGCAAAGATATTCAATCAAAACTAGGACATCACGAAACTATAACAAAGAATGACAATCAGTCACAATACTCACAGTCTGTGGTCTGAAGAAGGGAGAGATTTTTATTTGTATACGTCCACGGTTCTATAGACCTTCTATTTGTATAATTGATAGTGAAATCAGACTTATGTGGCACAAATGGAACGAAATATAAGTACTGACAGTGAAATCAGAGCTTCAAATTTACCTGCGCAGCCTAAGATTGAACACCATAAGATGAGAAGGAGAAGATAGGGAAGAACATGCAAAGAACCCTAATGATGGCTCTCGTTGTTGCAAAATCGGAAAAGGGTAAGTGTTTTGTTTTTCTTTTGGGTTTAAGTTTAATACGAAATGTTACTGTAGCACCTTAATAATTTTCAATTCCAGCCTTATAGATTTACATTCATGGTGTTTTAAAAATGCTATGATAAGTTATCAAGCCTTAAACACTAAATCAAAGCCCCAAACCACACACCCAAAATCTCTAGACACTAAATCAAAACTCCAAACCACAAACCCTAAACTCTTAGAGACTAAATCAAAACCACAAACCACAAATTTCAAACCCTTAGAGACTAAATCAAAACCACAAACCACGAAAAACTAAACACTAAGATACAAATCCCTAACCTCTATACTTTAGTCATATATATGTTAAGGTAAATGTTCAAAGTTTTTGAGATTGTCATGTTGTAATTACTTTTTTAAAGATAAAGATAGTAAATACAAAACAAAATTGAATACATAAGATCACTAAATTAAAGCCTCAAACTCTTAGACACTAAATCAAAGCCCCAAACTACAAACTCTAAACCCTTAGACACTATGTCAAAACCATAAACCTCGAAAAACTAAACACTAAGATACAAATCCCTAAACTCTATACTCAAATCCTATATATGTTAAGAGTAATGTTTTAAGCTTTTGAGATTGTCATGTTGTAATTATTTTTTAAAGATAGTATACAAAACAAAATTGAATATATAAGATCAGTAATTAGACACTAAATCAAAGCCCAGACCACAAACCCCAAACTCTTAGACACTAAATCAAAACCCCAAACCACAAATCTTGAAAAACTAAACACTAAGCTACAAATCCCTAAACTCTATATTCTAATCCTATATATTAAAGGTTAATGTTTTAAGTTTTTGGGATTGTAATGTTGTAATTACTTTAATGTTTCACATATCTTTCTTACATTATTTAAAATATTAGAATGTTATATATTAAATAAACATAAATATTGTAATATTTATTTTAATTGAAAATAATAGAATATATAAAATATATGAAATAAAATTCGGCGTATATAAAATATATGGAATAAAATTTGGAAAATTTTAAAAATTTTAAAATGTTTTACTATAAATATAAAATTAAATTTTTTTATATTTTATTACGGTTGAAAGTAGCGAAATATTACAAAAATACTAATTACAAATTTTAAAATTCACATGTTTCACATTTTCCACAAAATTAACATCTTTCACATTCTTTTAATTTATTGAAATATTTATTTTAAAATTTAAAATTTTCATATTTTATTAATTTAAAATGGCAGAATATACAAAATATATAAAATAAAATTCTGAAAACAATAGAAAATTTTAATAAATTTATTTAAAATATAAAAAAATTTATTTAGCAATTGCCATTGAGTAAAAAGAAGATAGACAATAACATAAGTATATCGACAATTTGTTCATTTACATATTAAATTGAAATATAGTAATATGCTTTTGAGTTCTAAACACATTGATAATATGTATATGGACAATTTGTTCATTTCAGAGGGTTCAACACCTTGAATTAGGTTCAGCATTCGAATGATACTAGATCATGTTAAGAAAAGAAGAAAATACAAATTTTACTTCCCAACTTGTGGATATTGACACATCACTCACAAAGAAAATACAAATTTCACTTCCACACTATCATATGTATAGAGTTCTTCAACCAAATACTCCAAAATCCAAGTACTGACAAGTCCAAGGGAAGACATGTCTTACATAGATTTTCACCTTCTTTTTGTGAATTTGACTTGATCTTCCCTGAGACTTGTCAGCACTCAGATTTTGGAGCATGTGCACCTTAGAATATTTTCACCAAACCACTGCATTGACTCAATCACAGTTAAGAGATCAATTAATCACCTAAAACATATACCAGTTTATTTGCTTAAATTCCTCATACACTACAAGAAACACTAAACATATATTCCTACAAGTCAAGTGAAACAACTTCTTTCTGTAACTTATTTGTTTTGATCCCTCAATGGCATGATCAATTATCCATTATTTTCATACCAAACTAAGTTGTATAACCAAAAAGTAAAACCGGTCAGACATAAGTTTTTTGTAACTCTTAATAACCATTTTGCTCTCTTATAATTCCTTGTCTCGTGGAAGAAAGTCATACCACTTGTTTCATGATAATATATGTAGTCAATGAATGTTTTAATATATTAAAAAGATGGTTTTACAAAGTGAAAGTTTACATCGTGAAACCTCGCCTCTAGCTCGTTGTCCTGCAGATAAAATAATCTCTAGAGGAAGTGGTGCAAATGATGAGAAAAGAAATATCATGGATTTTCAATGAATGACCATGTGAGCTCTCTATGATCCTTCGCATCATAATAATGCCTGGGTGACCAAGGCGTTCATGCCATAATGTGAAATCACGTTGATTTCCTTTGATCATGAGATTCGATTCTAATGCATTTATATAAGTGTAATGAAAACTAGATGGAAGTTATGAGAATCTTTCGAGTATAACTCGTTTGCCTTCTTTATTGGAAATAACATACATATACTCTTTTCATTCTCAGTTTCAGACTAAGTGTCATATCCTTGAAAGTATATGTTTTTAAAGCTCAAAAAATTTGTTTTTGAATTTTGAGAATATAAGGCATTATCTATGGAAATTATTGTTTCATCAGGAAACATCAAACTGGCATGACCAGTGCCTTTAACAAGGTTCACCGGACCCAATATTTTGCTAACGATAATCTTTGTCATTTTTAAATCAGAGAAATATCTCTTATCCTTCAGAATAGTGTGTGTGATTCCACTATCTGGTTACATATTTCTCTAAGGATTTCCTGGAATTTTTTTCCATTTGTATAAATATCCATTTCTGAAATAAACATAATTATAAATGATAAGAAAAGAAATATTATTCATTGCAAACACACAATATTATACACCGCAAACACAAATAATAGTTATACATTAAAACCACATAGAAAATAGTTTATTTATTGAGTATGAAGATACATAATATTATACAAATGCTTATCAATGCTTATTCGACAGCTTTTAACAAACATTTTTCACTTTTCTGCAAATGTGGCATCACCAAAATCATTGGCAAAGTCCGAGGAATCAAGGTACGTCGTACCCTCGAAGTTTTCAGTAAGGTTCACTTCTTTTCCTTTGCCTTTGATTTATTTTTGGTACAACTCACAAGACTGTGGGTTAGTACGACACACACGAAAATAATATCCTATGGCCACATTTGAAACAGACATTCTCACGCTTCTGGGTGGAATTTTCTTGGGTTGCTTTTCCCTTTTGGAAATATCTAGGTAGGGACCATTTGTTTGATCCTCTCCCCCTTAGGTTGTAAGTTGCACCATGTCCACCCATTAGCGGCTCATATAGGAAGGCGGGGAGTGCAACCGCCCCGAGCCCCCGACTCATGTTCTATTGATTTGGGTGTCTATTTTTTATATTTTATTGAAAAATTAGATATATAATTTGTCATATATACATATATTTTAAGGTTGTAGAATAAATTTTACGATTGAAATCTAATACAAAAACTTTTGATAGTGTTAATTTTTTTTTGTATAAGTTAAAAATAAAAGGCCCAAAAATTATGTTTTGTCCAAGGGTCCATAAATTTTTTAAGTCGGCTAAAGTGATGTCAACATCCACGTCCACCACGACCACGACCATGATAAGCCTGATCTTGCCTCATCAGATATTTCACATCAGCAAAATTTACCTCAGGGTATACCCTTGTTCCAGTATGTCGGGATTTGTGGTTTTGAATCAGAAGCTCATTGTTCTTCTCCGCTAAAATAAGCGCCACAATCGAATCAGAGAACCTTTTGTACATGATACTTCTATACATATTCGGTAACACATTGTATTCTTTGTGAAATGTTAGAAGGATTTTCTCAATCATTTCTTCTTCTGAAACTTCTCTGCCACAATATTTCAATTGTGACACAATTTTCAAAACCACAGAATTGTACTTATCAACCTCTTCAAAAACTTGAAATCTTAGGTTTTTCCGCTCCTCCAAGGCTTGAGGGAGAGTAATCTCTCTTTGGTTATCAAACATTTTCTTAAGAGATGACCACAGTTCTGGATCTTTGATATTTGCATAGCTTTGCGTCACACTCTCATCCAAATGTATTCTCAAGAATATAATCGTCTTTGCCTTTTCAGTGAAGGTAGTTTTGTTCCCTTCTTTTATTATTTCAGATAACTCCATTGACTCAAGAAAGAATTCCACATCAATGGTCCACACTATGTAACTAGCGTCAGTGATTTTCAAAGCGAGGAACTTGATACTTTCAACGTTTGCCATTTGTATTTGGAATATAAAATAAAACTTTATTAGATTTTTAATGTTAAAATAAACCGCTTACATTAATCATTACACAAACAATAAAAAATACAGCAAATACGATTAAAATAATATTTCTAATATTTTCTCTATTTGTAAATTCTCCAATAAAAGAGATGAAAATACAAACAATAATCATAAAAATATAACGATTAACATTACACGAACAAATTTTTGAGGATTAAATATTTTGCGAAATTTCTTGAGAAGTAGTGTGATAGAAGATAAAATTTTGATGAGATAAACTGATTGAAATGAGAGTGTATTTATAGGTTGAAAATACTGTTCATAACCCTTGGAAAAGATAGAATATTTTGAAAAATTTTCTTTGTGACCGTTTGAGATATAAATTAGAATAAAAATCAATATGAAAATTTTAATAAAATTTGCGACTATTAAGGGGATAAAAACTCAATCTGAAAATTAATAAGCAATAGTAATTTAATTAAACAATATATTTGGATTAGAGATTTATATTTAGGTGGATGAGCCTCCATTTATAATAGTATAAAGCGGCAAGTCGGCCAAGATAATAAAAGTATATATTTTAGAAATAAATATATTCAATCGTATCATAAAGTGATCGTGTTGATAACGTGTTATAATATATTTGATATTTTATCGGATGAATATATAGGATTTATGATTGGAATATTATATCCGTGAAGTTTTGGATCTGATAAATAGAAAGAGAAGTATATAAAAGAGAGAGATTGTATTATAATGAGAGAAATCGATTTGATAATTGGATCTCGATTACAAACATTTAAATATGCTATTTATAAGAAAATATAAGTAGCAATGGGATCTACTCATAGTAAAACTAAATCATTTTCCATAAAGGTTGAAATGTTTATGGCTTGAATTATTTTTTACTTTTATGATAAAAAATGGGTAATACCATTGAATAATAATTATATATTTTATAATTAAGAAATTAACATCTACTCTTAATCCCTGCACACTCTCTCACCTGACACTTTTTCATATATACAATTTTAGCATTTCTCTTTCCTCTCATGTCTCACTCTCTCTTTCACTCACTCTCTCTCTCACTCGCTTAAGATATACGGACTACTCAAGATATACGGACTACTCAATTTATTTTTAGGGTTTATGGTACATATTTTGGGTTTATGGTACATATTTGGGGTTTATGGTACATATTTGGGGTTTATGGTATATATTTGAGGTTTAGGGTATATATTTGGGGTTTAGAGTATATAATATATACAAATAAAACTTTTTTCCACCCCTTTCCAGAATATACAAACTACTTCAGATATACAGACTACTCAATTTATTTTTGGGGTTTAGGGTACATATTTGGGGACTAGGGTACATATTTTGGGTTTAGGGTATATATTTGGGGATTAGGGTATATATTTTGGGTTTAGGGTATATATTTGGGGTTTAGAGTATTTTGGGTTTATGGTCACTATTCACTTTTGAATTAAATATATATCCAATTTAAATAATTTTATTCATGTTAGATTTAGAAAAAAATGTGTTTTTTATATAACATTTTGTTTTTTTTATAAATTTGAATATCAATGTATTAATTAGTAATAATAGATGATTTGGTGAAATTTAAAATTGTCTACAAAAAAAAAAAAACCCAAATTCTATGAAAGAGAAAGAAAAAAAGAAAAAAAAAAGGTTAAAAGGGGCATATGAGTTGTATAATGTTACCAACTAACTAATTGTACACTACTATGTATATTTATTTAATTTTAATTACCATATGTATATTCTTCTAATTAGCCCTAAAAAAATAGGGTAATACTACTCAATAATAATATTATACCTTACAATTAACAAAATAACATCTAGTTTGTAGGTTTGCCGTACATTTTCTTTTAAATGCCATTATACCCCTCAATAACAAATAGGTGGATTTGATTATTTTTTAAAATCGTAACTTAACTCTTTTTTTTGGGTAGTAGACTTTTTTTGTTTAGTCTAATTATTTCTGGGTCTAGGTTTAGGGGTTTAGGATTTAGATTTTGGAGTTTATTATTTATACTATGGATTTTAATATTTTTTATTTTTGAGTTTAGGATTTATAATTTGGAGTTTTGGTTTTTATTTTGGAGTTTTAAGTTTATATTTTGGAGTTTTAAATTTATATTTTGGAGTTTTGAGTTTATATTTTGGAGTTTTGAGTTTATATTTTGGAGGTTTGAGTTTATATTTTGGAGTTTTAGGTTTATATTTTGGAGTTTTGAGTTTATAGTTTGGAGTTTTAGGTTTATATTTTGGAGTTTTGGGTTTATATTTTGGAGTTTTAGGTTTATATTTTGGAGTTTGGGTTTATATTTTTGAGTTTGGGGTTTATAAATTGGAGTTTAGGGTTTATATTTTGGAATTTTGAGTTCATATTTTGGAGTTTTAGGTTTATATTTTGTAGTTTAGGGTTTATAATTTTGTGTTTAGGATTTATATTTTTGTGTTTGGGGTTAATATTTTTTTGTGTTCGGGGTTTATATTTTGTGTTTAAGATTTATATTTTTGTGTTTGGGGTTTATATTTTTGTGTTTAGGGTTTATATTTTGTGTTTATGGTTTATATTTTTTGTGTTGGGGGTTTGTATTTGGGAAATTGGGGTTTGTCATATATCCATAAGTTTATAAGTTTCATATTTTTGGGTTTTAGATTTATACTTTTGGGTTTTGGATTTCTATTTTGGGGGTTTTGGTTTCTATTATTTTTAGTAGTCCGACTATTATGTTTAGTAGTCCAATTATTATGTTCAATAGTCCGACTATTCATGGGTTTATATTTCATTAACCAAATTCACTATTTACAAAATATATATCCGTTTTAAATAATTTTAGTCTTGTTAGATTCATAAAAAAATTTGTGGTTTTTTAAGTAAGGTTTTATGATTTGATTATTTGAACTACAAAGCTTAATCTTTAAAAAAGTTTACAAGGGATGAAAGAAAAAAAAAAGAGAGAAAGAGATACATACATGAGCGAGTGTATCATACATAATAGACAAATGAAGATATATGTTGCATATTGTTGCTGAAAAATCAATTATACACAATAATATATATTCAACTAATATTTTTAATATTATTGTCATTTTGCAAATTAACAAAAAAAAAAAAAGTGTGGCATTGTCCTTTATTTTTAAAATAAGTTCAAATGAGAATGTGAACAAGCATGTGAACGCATTAATAATTTCAACTGTCGATGACTATTATGGATTGACGGTGACGGTGACGGTGACGGTGTCACACGATGATCGACACTAGCTTACCAAAATAAATGTCATGGAATTTTCAACGAAGTAAATTCATTATCGTTAGTTCCATCCCCGATTGTTTCTTTTAGTTTAATCAAAGTTTTTTTACTATATGTCTCTACACCATTTTCAGTGATGTTTTATTTTAAAATAAAATATATTCTTATGGTGTTCCATTTATTGTGTATTTTTTAAAGTTGAATTTTTTTAATTATAAATCAGTTTTATCTTTAATTTTTTTTATAAAATTGTGCCTTAATAAGTTAAATATTATAATAGCACCCACTTATGTGTTATCTTTTAATCATTTTGATTCAAATGTTAAAATATAATAAGAACATATATTTAATGGAATATATAACAATATCTTAAAAATAAAAATAAAATTATATGATTACTATAACAAATAAATATAAACAAATTGAATAATTTATAACTACTAAGTAAAATAAAAATAAAAACTTAAGTGTTGTTTATTTTACTTATATTTTATATATATTTAATAGTGATTTTATTGAACTAATGTTAAAATAATTTATATGAGTAAAATTAGTAAATTTGTTCAAGTAAAAGGTATTATTAACAATTAATTATAAAAAATTTGAAAATATATTTTTGGAATATTATTTTTAGAGTGAAAAATAAAGTAATCCATTGGAGATGATCTTTTTTCAATTTTGTTTCAAAATGAAAAAATGCATTTTTGAAGTTAAAAATAAATCTAACCATTGTAGATGCCCTTACTAAATATCTTCACCGTCTAACATTAAAGAAAAAATATTTTTAGTACAATCCATATATTTGATAAGTTATCATAATGAGTTTTTTTTACTAGTTCGCTATCTAAATGTAAAATTAGAAAAAAACAAGTAATTAACAAAAAAGAATCATCAATTATTTTCATTCCATTTTGTTTGGAGCGAATTCACATCTTTAGGTTATAAATGTTTGTTAGTTTTTGGTTTTTGTTGTTTGGAAAAATTTTTATCCATGAATTCATTTTATTTTGGTTGTTTTGAACTTGACTCTGTCATATTTATTGGTTGGGTCACACATTTCCAAAATTAGGGAAAAAGAAAACAAACGTACCACTTACTGTAACTCATAATTTTTGAGCTTGGTTACAAATTTTTGTTAAAATATCTCCAACTCTTTATTTTTGTTACAAATTTTTTTACTTTATTATAGTATCATTCTAACATCGAGTTGAATTTTGTTACTATTCATAACTCTATTTTTTACTCTATGAAAAATTCTCAAATTGATTTCATTATCACTTTAAAATTATTTGTCAATTATATCTTATATTTGTAAACTTTGCAAAATATCATAACTTTTGTATTTTCTTACAATAATAATAAGACTTCATAATATTACATCACATAATAATATAACATAACATAATTTTTTGATTCAATCAGCCGATGTCGTGCAAGTTTTATGCGCCTAATGAGCCGGTCGTAAATTTTCACCACCGATGGAAGATCGCCGCGAAAGCTGGTCACCAAAAACATCTTGAGTTGAGTCACCATGCTGGGAAGTGTTTCGCATGCGCCTAGCGCCAACGGGAGGACAACCAACCCACATGAGAGGAGCTATGAATACTACGACTGAACTCATCGAGAACTGAAGACCACCGCCGAATAAGGTAGCACTAGGGCAGCCGCTAAGAGAGAAACTCAGAGCCTTCACCCTCTGACATAAACAAGAAGGAGCACCAAAGAAAACCACTTAACCACCCAACGATGGATCTTCGAGAAAAATACAAAAACAAGCTTAATCACCCCAAAGACCACACTAGAACTAGGCAAGATCCAATACCACCAGACGGAAAAGAGAAGAGCTGTCCACCGGAGAGCTTCTAATCATCACCAGAAGATTTGAGTAGAGAGACGAAAATTCGCTGAAAATTTAATTAAAAAAATAAAACTACCGAGAACAAACTGTCGGAATTATGTAAAACCGCGTAAAACACTAGACTTAACCAAAAAAACACAGCCAGGACTCTGTTTTCACCACTCTCGTCAGCATATCTAACTCGAAAAAGATACACTTGCAGAGAGAAAGCGAAGACAAAATCTTCAGCCTTTTAAATCTCTTTGAAAAATAACATGCTCCATGTTTAGCTTCTTATTTCATTATATTCTAGAATCATACAAAAAATAGTGTCAGAGTGTACATGTAACGCGACCACCAATAGTGAAACAAGTTGTCGACAAATTTCGCCAAATACTACTGACACTGGAGGAAGAAAAATATTAAAAAAAACTATTCTAGAAATTCTTTTCTTGTAGACATTACTTTATTTAAGTTATTGGAAAATAAAATTCACAATTTTAATTCTCTATAATTAGTAACTTATTAAATTATTTATTTGTTCTGAAAACTGAAAAAGTAATCAGAGACATTTTTAAAGGTTAATGTTTTAATATGCATTGGACTCGTGCAAACTCAAAAAGTAGAATTTCTTGGTCACATTAACCATAGCAAAGTGCACTAAAATATATTACCAAATAGTGCACCTTAATATAATAAATTCAGAAAGAAGTGTATGAAAATAAACACATATATATAAATAGAAAGATATTTATTTTTCTTTCTCTCTCTTTGAAATTTTTCTCTCCCAAATCTCTCTAACTTCTGCCGGAAATATATGATGGAAAACTTCAAGATGGGACCAAGAAACTCCAGCGGTTCGACCACAACCTCTTGCACCAAGATCGAAATCCACCATTGATATCACTCGATTTTGATGACTTTTAGTGAATATTTATACTTGCTATTTGTCATCATTCGAGTGTTTTTTTATGTGTTTTTGATATATTTTCAAGATTCCAGGTATTTTAGACGTTCTGGAGCAAAAATGTGGTTTTATGCATGAAGTAGATACAATTTGACGAATGCAGAAGCAGAGTTCAACATAAGAACCGGAAGTTGATCGACATTTTAACTCAAACTGGCCACGTGAGTTAGCTTTCATATGAAAGTGATTTGAGGTCAATTCATTGAGGCAATAAGAAGTTATGACGATTTTACTAAAGACTGGTCATGCTGTCTCGTAGAAGAAGCATGTGCAGCACGTGCTTGAAGAGATCGATCGATCCACATGGCTCGATCAATCCTGAAGACTGCCAAATCTCCGTAAGTTTGGATCGATCGATCCACACTTGGATCAATCGATCCGAATGCTCGAGGATTAATGAAGTTTGCCAAAAAGACGTTTCCGTCCTCAAGTCGTATCATAGGTTTTTAGGTTTAGGTTTTATTCTCTTTTAACTTCTATATAAGTCAGAAGCTTAGGTTTGTTTTCATAACACCAAATAGAAAAAACACTACAAACCAGAACACAATTTTATTTTCGAGGAGAGACGAATCTGATACCTGTATTTTGGAGAAGAATTCTAAACTCTTTCTTTTTTTACTTTAATTCAATTATGGTTTTAAATATGTTTTCTCTATCAATGATTGTTGATCTCGTGACTATGTTTGAGTAGTCTCTTTGTTAGGTTTTAGGGATTTCCAGGGAAAACAGGTTTTGATGGTTATGGTTTGACTTTTATGGATTTAAGTTTTTAGGTTCTTAGTCTAGATTTATATTTATTGCTTGAATTAGCCTGATCACTTAGTTCATGACTTTAGGTTAGTAAATACAAAGGGATTTGGTTTATCTAATCTGATTTAAAGTATATTTGCTTGCAGGAGTATTGTCTTAGAATACTTATGAACATATCGAATCTGTAGTCATTGCACGATTTAATTATCTGTTTTAGAGATCTGAGACTTCGGGAGAAGGTTAGTCTTTATTTCTAGAAATTCTATCGTAGGGGTCTAATACTTCGGGAGGAGATTAGTCTATTCCTGTCTTTTGAGTTGAGAACTATTTTCGTTGTTAATCTTGCTTGTCAACCTGAATCTCAACCCTGATTACCTGTGGAACTTCCCTATTGCCTAGCGTTTATTTCTATTGATTTACATTCACTTTTTAATCTTTCATTTTACTTTTAAATCGTTTTAAAAACATTTCCTCTTTTATCTTGTCTTAGCTAGAATCAAATTTTAAACTGAGAGTCGTGCTGTGTGGTTTTCGTGGGATCGATCATTTACTGTACTACTGATGTCTCTGAATTTTAGCAGTTTTTAGAAGTCATTTACTCTTATTTTAGGATCATTTAGATGTGAATATGTTGCATTTATAGGACTTTGCTAGTAAATTTGCATTTTCAGGAAATTCTGCATNAAAAAGCTAAGGAAAATTCAATAAGTCATTTACACGTCGAGCCATTCACTTATTCTCATCGAGCCACTTTCCAAGTTTTGGTCAAGCCATGTTCACTCTACATCGAGCCATCTCTAAATCACATCGAGCCAAAGCATCTTTTGGTCGAGCCATCGAGCATTTACGTCGAGCCATGAGAAACTTTACATCGAGCCATCGAGC